>JAKCPI010000361.1:0-51291 GCA_023213315.1 Euborellia annulipes | reverse complement strand
GTGAAAAATTAAGTAAATAAACATTTTTTTATGTAAATTGCAGTATATAAATCATCACATTTTAAATGTCTGATTTCCAGCCTCTGATGAAGGGTAGTTATTAAATGTAGGGATTACAAAAAATTGTGGCTGTAATACTTCTTTGACATGATTAAAATTATTTTTAATTTGCACGAAAATAAATAAATTTTTGCAAAATTTTATTAATTTTACGACAAAAATTATTTATTAATCTATAATTCTTTTAGTTAGATTATATTATATAGTTTATAATATAAATCAGGGGTCGGCAACCTTTTTTCGGACGGCGGGCCATTTTCAAGATAAAATTTTTTATGCGGGCCGCACATTCAAATATAACAACAAAACAAAGTAAAATTATTTTTCAATATTTCCAGAGCTTGAAAGAGAGATTGGTTTTTGCTTTTATTTTTCTCGTTGTTTGAAACTTTTGATGCCAAGTTCTTATTTTTCTTGATTTTGGAGAGGCCTGAAGTCTTAAAAAAAAAAATCAAACTATGTTCACCTTTGGCGGGCCGCGCAAAAAGTTGCAAAGGGTCGCAGGTTGCCGACCCCTGATATAGATAAATTACAATAATAGCAAGCAGCTAACTTCACGGTGTAGACTTTGCTTTACCTTGTGAGCGCAAAAAGCGTAAAAATTATCTCTCATTTTTTTATAGGTCTAGGTTTTATTTTACACGTCTAAAGCATAAATTAAAAAAAAAAAATAATAATAATAATCAACAAATAGGAATTTTTATTTTTGTCAAAAACTAATCTGCAATCTACTTAAGTCTAATAATACTAATAATTAAAATAATAATTTATAAATGTTTCTTGTAATCATTTTTCATAAAATACATTTTATATATTTGTTATTTATAAATTATTCATTTAAATTACAATTTTAAAAAAATTATTATTTATTTATTTAAATTACATTTCAAAAATAATATATTTATTGATTAATAATTAATAATAATAATAATAATAATAATAATTTAATTATTGTTTAAAAGAGAGATTGTTGAATTATTTCTTTTATAAATTGCATTCATCTTTTTTGTTTTGTTTGTCTCCAAATTTTCTCTTTTATATTTTATACATAATTTGATTTTAAATCAATGAAACTACCGGTAACTGATTAACCGGACTATTTAAGATAATTAACCGGACTAATCCAGCAACTAAGGTAACATAACCTGTATTTTTACTTTTTTTAATCTTTTTATTTTTATAAGTAAACAATTTTCAAACCCGAATTGCTAGGTTTTCATTTGACTTTTAGTCTATTTTTTTATTAAAATAATAAGAACACATAATAATAATAATGTGTTTCAGATGAGATTCTTTAATGTTTCCTCTTTTTTCTAATATCGTAATAATAGTATATTTAGAAATTTAATTGAAATTTGTTCTCGATTTGTTTGCTCGTTTCTGTTTCGATTGCAATCCAAATTGATTGGCTCATTTTCCCTTTTTTTTAATGACATTCGTATTAGTGTATCAACAACGATAGTGAGCTAATTTAAGGATGTTATTCTAGCGTCTGACATGTATATAAACCCGGCAACAACGAGCCATTTGTCCCACTCGTGTAAACAAACACGCTCTAGATTGAGTTTTATTTGACACTCGAAACTTTGCTTGCTTTTAAATTATAACAATAATAATTAGTGTCTGTTTGGGTTCTTTTTTTTAAACTAAATTGATTCATATACATTTAAAATTGATTTTTTTTTGTCTTGTTCAATCAATCGATTGATTGATTGATTAAGAAAAATATTTGGTTTGCTTTCAGAATCGTTATTTTAAAAATATTTACTGACGGTTTCGTCCTCTAAACTTCTTTCACACCTGAAATTATTTGGGTAATCAGATAAGCTGCGGATCACGAATCTAGAGTTGCTATACAACTCGGGTTCAAATCCCACTTGCCGTGAAAATTTTCAAACATTGCCAATGTCTTATCCCTCCCTCATGGGGTCAACACGCTAGCCCTCTTATCCCTTAAGAAAAATCTATATATAATAAATGCGGAGGGTCCGTCTGTCTGTCTTTATCCAATCCACGCCCCATTTGCGATCTCTCTAAAGCAGTGGTTCCCAACCTTTTTTGATGTGCGGCCCACTTTTTCCGTAAAAAAAAAACCCTGAGGCCCAGTGAATATAAACCAGAAGTCAAGGACAATTCGTGAACAGGAGATAATCAGTTCAAGAGTGTTCAAATAAAAAAATTCTTTTTAAATAAAAGTTTTAGATTTCGAGTTAAGGACTTTTTATGAAAATCTGGAAAATCGCTACCTTTCCCTAAATATTTAAATGCTATCATGGGCGTACCCAGCGAGGGGCAGGGAGGGGCAGCTGCCCCCCCTCCTAGAAGCAACAAAAAAAAAATTAAATGTTTATAAAGTGATGAAACGAAACAAAATTGGTGTATGGCGACCGGGAATGATTCTTTTTGTTAGGACTCGAGGGTTTTTAGGCCTTTAATTCGAAGGCTTTACCTCCCCCTGGACGACCATGATCTGACCATGCCCCCCCCTAGAATTGATCCTGGGTACGCCCATGAATGCTATGGTTACAAATTTGCATATTATAATATTCTAATTTTAGTTACGGAATCCTGAATAACACTGTTATCGATCACTATTCAGAAAATAACCGTGAGTATTATACTTTTTGAGAAAAAAAAATATATTTTTGCCAGATTTATGTGTTAAAAAATTTTGATGAGCTAACTTTGTTGATCAGTGGCGTAGCGAAGGGAGGGCAAGGGGGGTCATCATGCCCCGGGCGCTACACACAAAGGGGCGCCAAATGGTCCGCAAAACAAAAAATTGCTGGATAATTTTTTTCTCAAATTTAAAGCCTAGCTTGAGCCTATGACTTTATTTATTTATTAATTTGCGAGTATATTTTACATATAATATTATATGGTTTTCGAATGGGGCGGGGGCGCTAAAAGGTATTGTGCCCCGAGCGCGAGTTAAGCTCACTACGCCACTGCTGTTGATATCTTATAAAAATATGTAATAAACAATAATGGCAAATTATGTAAAAAATTAGCGCAATTACTAATTCTAAATTCTAAAATAATTTGCCATTACATATTTTTATAAGATATCAACAGTCAAAGTTAGCTCATCAAAATTTTTTAACACATAAATTCGGCAAAAATATATTTTTTTTTCTCAAAACGGTTATTTTCTGAATAGTGATCGAGAACAGTGTTATTCAGGATTTCGTAACTAAAATTAGAATATTAAAATATGCAAATTTGTAACCATAGCATTTAAATTTTTAAAGAAAGGTAGCGATTTTCCAGATTATCATAAAATGTCCTTAACTTTTATTTAAAAAGAATTTTTTTCATTTCATGGACTTAGAAGACCGCGGCTCATGGGTTGGGAACCGCTGCTCTAAAGACCCCAATACACGTGGAGGTCCTCCTCAAGGAAAAAATCACAAGGATTATCCCTGAAGATACCTCTACGGAAACCTCGGACATACACGGACAGGGTTTTCCTCGAGGAAATGGACTTAAGGATTTTCTCAAGGCCAACACTCATTCTTTTTAATCAAATTTTATCATATTTTCCAAAATGTATTTAAAATTCAATAAATATAGATACATTTTAAGCGAAAAACCAAAAAAAATATATTTTATTTATTTACTAAGCAGGGAGGTAGGGAGGGAAGCTTTGGAATAAAAGTTGTCGCCTAAATGACGTCACAGCCGCCATATTGAAAAGATGAAAACATTGGATTTTCCATTGAACGTAATGTTAATATATCATCAAATTTCGGGACTTTTTTTGGAAAATTATGTGAGCAAAAATTTTCTCATGAAGGAAAAACTCTTTAAAAATTATTTTATTTCAGCCGCAGGTCGTTTTGATATGCATATATGTATAAAAAAAATTAAATGTTGCGGCAATCATTCTCTTCCTAATGCTGTTGATTAGTCAATTAAAAAAAGAAATTATCATTAGTTTAATGGAAAAATGGTTACAAAAAATAAAATATAAACAAAAAATATATTTATTAATATATTTAAATTAATTACCAAAAATATTAATATTAAAAATTAATATAAATCTCATAATGTTATATACAAAAAATATTTTGTTTAGTATGATAAATTTATGCAATTAACTGAGTATATAGAAATGCCTGGACCCCCAATAGATATATTATTAAAAATACGAGTATCGTTAAAAGGCCTAAGTTGCCGAAAAGACTGTGTGAATGTGAGTGTTAATGTGAGTGTGAATGAGAAAACAAAGTGTGGATGTTTAAAAAAAAAAAAAACTGACTATATATAAATATGACTGGTAGTTTTGAGGCACTTGTTATGATAAAAAAAAAAAAAATACCTGATGTTTTCTCATCAAAATAAGCTTTTTAGGGGCTTGTAGAAAGAAAATGTTTTCCCAGATTCCTCTTAATTTTGCTGTCTTTTACTTGTTTTTATAGGTCGTTTCATGCATTCATATGCAGATCATGCCATGTTAATTATTTTTAAAAATAAAAATAAAATAAAAACACACAAAATCAAGAATTCTTCAACAAAACAACTATCTATAACCTATACCTAACCTAGGCTTAAAATCTAAAAAAAAACAAGTAAATACAAATTAAATCATTAAAAACTATTTCAAATGTTTAAATATATGAACAAAACTATAAAACAAAGAAGAAATATCTAAGAAAAACTTTCAAAAACACGAGGAAATTGAAAACAAAATTGTATTGTGTCCTATGGAAAAGTCAATGTTTACATATTTTCAATATGGCCGACACGAATTTCTCCCCTCTTTTTTGGAGCCACCCCCCACTCCTTCAAACAAGCCTTAGTGTCACTCCCTACCTCCCTGTTACTAAGGTATTTATTTATTTTAATGTCCTTTACAGCATCTAAGTTCATTTAGACCACATCCCTATTTATTTCAAATAATTGCTAACAATACATTTGAAATAAATATTTCTCGCTTGAGACGGGAAGCGAACTCGGGACCCCAGAAGCTAATCTCTTTTCTCTGAGCCACGGGTTACGAGTCATTTGAAATATTCCAAATCTCATTATTTAATTCACAGTTCTGGCAGTTGGCGCTAGATAGCAGCACCATACACACTCTGTTCTCCTTATTGATTTGTTGCCTATATGTTAGGCGCTAAAAAAGAAAGAAGGCAAAGAAAGCTTTTAAATGAGTCAGAGTTTAAATAATATCAACTTCGTTATTAGATCTAGAGAAACATTTGGATGATGTTTATATATAACGAGTCATCAAAGCAAATGAGAAAGAAGTAGAAAGAACAATCTTTTTTTTTTTTTTCTTTTTTTTCTCATTCACACAGTCTTTTCGGCAACTTAGGCCATTTAAGACTTTTACGATAACCATTATTTAATAATATATATTTATTTGGGGTCCAGGCATTCTTATTTAAGCCATTTGGTATCCAAATGGCTTAAATAAAATCATCGGACTGCCTGGGGTCCGAACCCGCGACGTTTGGTATACGAGGTTAACACGCTAACCTCTACACCAAGCCCCGAGGGCAATCTTTTTTTTTGTTTGTCTTATTTGTTTTAATAATTAAACTATGACGATCGATTGATTGTTTTCTACTTTCTCTATATCCCTATAGAGAGAAAGTATTGGATTCATGTCACAAATTCAATGTCGAGATTTTGATGGATATACATGTTTTTAGCTCCGCGCAACATGGTCTATCTGTCTGTCTGTGAACAAATAATCTCAAGAACGAAAAGAGCTATGGGGTTGAAATTTTATATTTAAGTTGGGCACTCCCATGACGCGTGACTCGAAGCTTTTGAACAAAAACGGCCAAAAAGTACTAGTACTTTACTGATGTACTTTTTCAGTTTTTTTCCGATTTTCTCAAAATTCGCTCCAACGATTTTTTTTTAAATTCAAAAATCAATTATTTTTTAGATGCTCTTTAAAATGTATATTCTCATTTTGCCATTGAAATCTTCTGAAGCACACTTTACTCTTGTACTTCTTACAAGGGAGTGCATGGCCTTGATAACACCGATTTGAACGAAAATTTTTTTATGTGTAGTAGTACTTGATGAAAATCGAATTCTGTTAAAGCGAGAGAACGCGCTTCTCAACGGTTCGTCTAAAAAAAAAAATGTTAAAGATTTTGCCTGCATGTCTTAAGCCGTTACTAACAATAACATTTACAGGTCGCGATGGCTAGATCGGTAGAGCGCATTCTTTGTAAACAAATATCTCGAGTTCGAATCTCTCTCTCCTTGTGCAACTATTTTTTTTTGTTTTTTTGTGTACCATTACACTCTGGAAATGATTGCCGAGAAAAAATTAATCCCCAATGAAGAGTTAATAGCAATAAATGAAGCTGAAAATATTGTAACATGAACGACCCAACTGTTTAAAACATAAATATTATTATAAATTTATTTATGTGTCCAATTAATAGTAATATATTTCTAGTATAATATTAAATATTTCCTTATATTATATTTTTGACAGAAAGCATTCGAATTTTCTTTAAATATATGGAACATGTTGAAAATTAAATGCCAATAATTTAAAAAAAAAAAAAAACTTTATATTTATTTATTAATATTAAAAAATATTCTGAAACAAAAAAAAAAAAAAAAAAATAGTTGCACAAGGCGAGATTCGAACTTGGAATTCCTTGTTTACAAAGATTGCGCCCTACCAATCTAGCCATCACGACTTTTGTAAATGTTATTGTTAGTAACGGCTTAAGGCATGAAGGCAAAATCTTTAACATTTTTTTTAGACGAACCGTTGAGAAGCGCGTTCTCTCGCTTTAACAGAATTCGTTTTTCATCAAGTACTACACATAAAAAAATTTTCGTTCAAATCCGGTGTTATCAAGGCTATGCACTCCCCTTGTTAGAGAAGATAGAAATGGTTCCTATGGTAACAAAATATAAATATTTTCCCATACTTTTTTTTTTTTTTTTTTTTCTCATTCACACTCACACTCACACACACATTCACACAGTCTTTTCGGCAACTCAGGCCATATAAGACTTTTTACGATATCCGTTATTATTAAATATACATATATGGGGTCCAGGCATTCTTATTTAAGCCATTTGGTATCCAAATGGCTTAAATAAAATAATCGAACTGCCTGGGGTCCGAACCCGCGACGTTTGGTATATGAGGTTAGCACGCTAACCTCTACGCCATGCCCCGAGGGCTTTCCCATACTTATTACATCTTCTAATATATCGGCGGAACTAAATATATCTCGACACAAAAATATCTGGTGTGACAAGCACAGAACACAACTTTCGATATCTAAAAAACTTAACGCCACATCAGCAAAATAAATTTTTTTTTTTGCATTTTTCTCGGGCCCTTATCACCAGAAACGTAAAGATATATTTAAAATTAATAATTATAATTTCCTTTTAGGACAAAGTTTAAATAAAAATAAAAATAAATTTAAAAGTAATTACATTATTGACGTCACTTAATACAAGTTGTACAATAAATAATAAATATATAATACATCTCTAATGTGTATTTCAAGATAGAAATCTCAATCACGTGATTGCACGAAATATATTTTTTTTTTTTTAATTTCCGTGCACCAAAGTCCTTGAGGTTTGTTGACCTTGCTTTTCACAAAAAAATATACAGTAGATTTATTTATAATAAAATAAAATAGATCAATTTTTTTCTTTATATTTTACACCTTAAAAAAGAATTAATTCAGAAACTTGTTTCAATATCAGGAAGACAGTTTAAAAAAACCTCGTCCAGATCGCAATACTTTCTTTCTATATATTACATATACGATATAGGTACAGAGAAGGTGAGAGATTGGAGGACATTTTATTTATATTTTGTTGCCGACGTTTCGGGAGCTAGTCGCACTCATCTTCATGGCCTACGGTAACAAGTTGGTAACAAGTGAATGTATTATAAAAAAAAAAAAAAATTCATTCTACAACCAGCCAAAAAATATTTTTCTCTTTGTACATGAAACAGTTTCTGCTTTACTTAGGTAAGGTCGAAACTGTTTTCTGGAATTTAATAAGGTCGAAACTCTTACCTGTAATTCAATAAGGTCGAAACTGTTTCCTGTACAGAGGGAAAATTTTTTTTTGGCTGGTTGTAGAATGCAAAAAATTTTTTTTAAATCCCTTTTATTTAAAACTTACTCTTTCAAAATCACCAACTTTGAGTCTTTGTTAAGGACACTTCCCGATGAGCTAGAGGTGTGAAATTTGATATTCAAGGGTCATTTTTGAAAACTTAAATTGTGAGTTGAGTTTTACTAAAATAGACCAAACTAATGTGGTACTTTATTTTACGCATCCTGCCTTCTTTTATTTAATACTCTTAAAAAAGACTAAAAAGTTTAAAATAAAAATATAATAAAAAAACAAAAAAAAAAAATGCTTTTATTTAAATTGAACTAAAGAGAGAAATAATTTAATTGTTCTTGTTAAAATTGTTGAATATTTATGACTTAAAATAAAAGCGTGGGGCGCTTCAAAGGGATTCGGAGCCCTCTAAGTATATACAATTCCTTTTAAGCTATCAATGTGCGCCCCACGCTTTTATTTTAAGTCATATAATATTCTACAATTTTAACAAGAACAATTAAATTATTTCTCTCTTTTTAGTTCAATTTAAATAAAAGCATTTTTTTAAAGTTTTTTATATATATTTTTATTTATAATACAATCACTTGTTACCAACTTGTAACTATAATCCCTGAAGATGAGTGCGACAAGCTCTCGAAACGTCGGCAACAAAATATAAAAAGTCCTCCAATCAACTTATTAAGAAATATTTTATTTTTAAATTAAAAAAATTATCATTGTTAAAATAATATTCTTTTGCTTTATGAATTTTATAAATACATATCTATATATTTCTATTATATATGATTAAATTTATTATATATATAATATATAAGAAGAAAATTTTATTTCAGGACTTTTCATTTGAAGATTTAGTTCGAAATTACGGGAGGTTAGTCAAATAGAGTGTGACCGACAAACGGACACTCCGCTATTAGATATACAAATTTTATTTTAAATGTATTTTAGCTCTAGCTTTTTTAATTTATATATTTAAAATTCTAATTTAATTTATCACAATCCCAAATGAAATTCAATCTTTTACATACAAAAAAAAAAAAAACAAATTATTGAAATTTAAGTAAAATTTTAAAATCAAAAATAAATTTAAAGATGGGTTAATAATATTTTACAAGTTAGATAAGAAAAATTATAAAAAAAAATTGTCTGCCTGTGTGTGTGTGATTTGTTGAGGGCGGGTTCCGATCAATAATCACCGATCGAATCTAACAAGGCGTCGGTTACTATGGCAACACACGTGACGTCACTCTATCAGTAAGGCCAACCAACTTGGAAATGAAGCTATCTTCAGATTAGTTTTATTTTATTTTATTTAAAAAAAATAAATAAATAAATAAAACAAAAAATAAATAAATAAATAATTAAAAATCAATTGTTTATTTGTTTAAATTTAAAATTTATAATTTTATTTTAATTTAAATTTTTTTGTTTGTTTTTGTTTTTCCTCTCTCTATCTATTATTGATAAACTTGTATGTAATGAAATGATTAATTAAGAAGAGAATATAATTCCAAGGTGACATAATTATACCATTCTATAATTAAATTATCACCTGTTGCAACAAGATCCATTCGAGGGGGCGGAGGAGGAGCTATCAGTTGGCAATTCTGAATCTTATATCGTTGCTAAATTTCTTCTTATAGCAGAACCTCCCTTTTTCTTGCACCATAAAGACTTTTATGTTAACTTTTTTAGTTACCTAATTTTTAAAACAACAATGTAACATAAATAAATAATAATAATTTAAAAAAAAAAAACAACAATCAAAATTTAATTAGTAAACAAAAAAAAGGTGCTGTTTTTTTTTTAAAGTGAGAATATTTATTTGTTTTTAGTGAATAAAATATATTTTTTGAAAGTGTAAAATTATATTAAAAAAGAAAATAAAATTAGTGAGATTTTTTAAATCAAAAAACATCGAAGAAACATCGTCAACGTAATATTATCACATGCAATTTGAAATTTAATTAATGTAAGTGTTACTTTTTATTTTTTTAAATATTATTTTAAAATTAAATTAGAAAGAGAAAAATGATGCAAAATAAAAGGTGAAATTTATATTAAAATTTCAAGTGAAACTAATCTAATCTACTAAATTTAAAAATCTAAAAATAGATAGAGTGAGTGAGTAAATATAAAAAGGGTTGTGATGGTTATGGTTGTGAAATGGTTGTGCTTGAGGGCGTTGAGAGCTAGTAGCGTTATCCCCAGCCACTGACAGACCCAGGATCCCCTTCTCCAGGTCAAACGAGCAGCGCAACAAATTCCCTGCGCAGCTCATATATACAACAACCCTTGGGATCTCCTTCCTACCCTGGAAGTGAGTGCTAGCTCACTAACTAACCCTCTCTCTCTCACTCTCGACGACGTCCCGGATTTTTTTTCTCTGGATCGTGATTAATTGGAATTCCGTTTATATTTTTTTTAAACAAACTACACAAATCCAGACACACACCTCCCCCCCTCGCCAAGAGAGCAACTTGTAGCATATCGATTGGTGTGTCGACGTCGTCCAAGGGGTCACATACAACCAAGTTATTCCCAATCAGTGCCAACTGGGTCATGTTCTATTATGATAACACAAGTTCCGACCGGATGACTGTCAATTTCTTATAAACCATGTGTTGTTGTTGTTATCTCTCGTTTTTGTTGTGACATTTTGTTGTTGTGAATCAAAATGCAAGGATCTACGACACCTAATGGTAAATATATTATGACAAATTAGAAGAAGAAAGAGAAAACTTTAAAATAAGATAACATTGAATTTAGATAGAGCAGGGGGAGGGGGGTTGAATAATTTATTAAAACAACCAACCCTCTCTCTCTCTCTTCTACAACTTGTTATCTGATTATACAACCCTCTCTCTCCCTCTTCTTTTTCTCTTTCTTCTTTTATTAGAAAGGAAATTATATTCTGATTGATCTATTCTGATGTGTCCTTGGTTTAGAAAAAAAAATCAAATCATTCTTTTATATTTCAATTCCAGCCATATTTTAGTAGAAAACTAGGTCAAAAAAAAAAAAAAAAAAAATGGAAAATTAAATTATCTTTTATTAAATTGATTATAATTTTTTTTTTTTGAAAATAACTTCTATATTATGAATCGTATCCAAATGGTCGATATTAGAGAATTTAATTATGAATGCTTAAATAATAGATGAAAGGTGCATGGCAGCCAGTCTCCATAAAATCAAAGTTTCTGTACATTAAACAGTTTCGACCTTATTTAATTAGATGAAACAGTTTCTACCTTATTGAATTAAAGTCGAAACTGTTTTTCCTTTACAGATGGAGACTATTCACCTCACTGCCTGCTCCTTTTAAGTATTATTTAAATGCTACAATCACTTTATTTCTTAAAATCTTAATTATTAGAACCTACTTGTTAGCTATAGTTGATTTTAAGAAGTAAAACTTGGAAAACTTTTTTTTTGGCAGGTTGTATAAGGCAAATTTTTGAAAAAAAAAAAAAAAATTCGGTTAGTGTTCCTCATCAAGTTGTGTTTTAATTTAAACAACTTGAAATGTTTCTCAAACCCGTCATCATTAGCAAACAGTTGGAGACATCGTGATAAATCAATCTGACGATGGTCCGTTTGAGGCTGAAACTGTGAAATATGTGTCAATAGCCGAATAAAAAAAATCTTGAAATTTTTTTTTCTTCAATATTTTGCTTTTTTTTTCAAATAACTTCCAGATTCATCATTCTTTTAATTTAAACAACTTTCGGTAATATTTCAATAAATTATTTTACTTCAAAAGGCTTGAATATAAAACTTATACAGCATTTAATTTTCTTGGAGATTTTCTATTTAAAGTCATATTCCTTTATCAATTGATGTTGGTTTTGTGGTTGCCTCCCCCACCTCCCCACCCCTTTCTCCCACCCCTTCCCCTCCTCGCTCTTTTAATTAAGGCTGCTCTGCAATCAACGTTTTTCTTAATTTGGTTGTTAAATTATGACTTCAAAAATCGTAATATAATTGTATTTCATAATTTTATTAACTACCGCAGCACCATCTGTAGAATATAAAAAAAAGATGAAAGGGTGAAACGTACTCACTGTTTTATTTACGGTGGGTTGCAAGAAAACAGTTCTTACAAAAAATACAAAAATCGTTAGAGGGAATTTTGAGAAAATCGAAAAAAACTGAAAAAGTGCATCAGTAAAGTACTAGTACTTTTTGGCCAATTTTGTTGAAAAGCTTATTTTCACGCCCCAGAGGGGTGTCTAACTTAAATATAAAATTTCAGCCTCGTAGCTCAATTCCTTCATGCTTAAAATTGAACACAGACAGATAGACATACCACTTTTTTGGATTCAGGAAACCTCAAAACGTGTATATCCATCAAAATCTTGACATCAAATTTTTAAGAAAGTAAAAGACTGGGACATCGTAGCCGGCAAGTAATTTAGTGTCCGATATCATAATGAGAGACAGATAAGAATAAAAATGCATTAATTTAATTGTGATTTCTTTAATATTCGATACGTATTAAGCGGTATTATTAATTATCTATATATGTAATAGTGGAGTGTCCGTCCGTCTGTCACGCTCTGTTTGACCAACTTCCCGTTGCACGAAATTTTGCAGACTTATACAGGACGTTATGGAGAGTCCAGGAAAAATACTCGGGTCCCGAAATTTTATAATATGTATGTACATGTTGCAAACATACCATATGTATGTATGTATGTTTGCATTTATGTATTCTATGAATATAACAAATCCTCAAGCAGGCACTGGATTGGAATACGTAGTAATAATAATTTTCTTGGCCTCGGGCTTGGCGTAGTTGTTAGCGCGCCTGCCTTGTATACCAAGGGTCAAGGTTCGGATCCCAGGCAGTCCGATTATTTTATTTAAGCCATTTCGATACCAAATGCGATAATCGTCATTTATCGTCCCTAAGATGCCGAAAAGACTGTGTGTATTTGTGTGTGAATGTGAGTGTGGGAAAGTGTTTTTTTATAAAAACGCCACGGAAGGCGGGCGGGTCCGAGCCAGCTGGAGGGAGTCCAGGAGGGCCAAGCCCGCGCAAAGCTGGCGACACGGTTTTTCATAATTAAGAAAAGACGAGGGTCCGCCGCAGGGCCGGAGCCAGCTGAAGGGGGCTCCAGGGGGCGAAGTCCTCCTGTCTAGACGCCAAGGCGGCGGCACAGCTATCCATAGCATAAGAAGGCGGGCGGCGCGGCTTGTTATAGATATTTATCTAACGAAGTGAGGAAGTGAGGTTAGGGTAAATGTCAATTTTTTATATACGTAGTTGGCCAGTTGACCGCAAGGGCGCATTAAATGATTTATAATTTCACACATATTATAATTTGATCCTAATTTCACTTTTAAATATTTTAGTATTTTATAACATAACCTCATTTTGTCACTTTGTCAGATAAATATCTATAGTAATTAATAATACCGCTTAAAATTATAGGAATCACAATTAAATTAATGCATTTTTATATTTAGCTGTCTTTCATAATAACGTTGGTGCAAATTAACGGAAGGTTTAAAGAACGAAGAGTATTTAACGGATCTCTAAATACGTACTTACAACAAGAGCGGATCCAGAGGAGCTTCTCGGTGAGGGGGGGAGTAATCTGGTGTGACTGGTCGCACAACACCCAATTTTTTCTTCCTTTCGGTAATTTAATTTAAAGGGGCATTCTGTACCTACTTGTTTACCAGGATATAAATACAAATTCAATTTTGAGTATTAATTTTTAAAATTTTATAATAATAAAAATAAAATTTAATTCCCAAAAAAAATATTTTTCTCAAATTTCAGGGAGGGGGGGGGGTAATTGCTCTTTTTACACCCCTTCCCCTTGTATCCGCCCTTGACTTACAACCCATCATATGACGCATATTACCCCTCAGAGCAGTGGCGTATTCAGGGGGGGGCCCAGGGGGCGGGGCCCCAGCCTTCTCCAAAACAAAAAAATACCTATTGTTTTCCTAATGATTTTTTTTTTTTAAATAATTTTTTATTAACTCTCATAAATTCTAAAATCTAACAAAAAACTTAGAAATAATTGAAAAAATCTCTAATATTTACGAATTTTATATTAAAATAATTTTTTATTTCAAGAAAAAAAATTTTTTTTGTTTGTTTTTTATTTATAATTATTATTTTATCTAAAAAAAATTTCTCCACTTTAAGTTTCTGGAGAAGGGGGGGGGGTTCATAAAACTTTTGGGCCCCCCCCAAGCAGAAATCCTGGCTACGCTGCTGCCTCAGAGAGTATAAAATTGCTTAATTTTGAATGCGTGGAAAGTTTCTCAAGATCAAAATCTAAATTGAGAATTTTCCTGAGACGAATTTTAATGCTGATCGTATGAAAATGAAGCTACCCCCCTCCCCCCTCTACTCCCACTCTTTTATTTCCTATTTCTTATTAAATGATAAAATTTCTAAGCTCTCTCACGTTCAATCCTCTCTATAGCGGAAATTTATATTTTAATTAAATACAAGTACTATCTGATTTGAAAGTTTATTAAAAAATATATTGAAAATTTAGTGTTAGGAGATATTTATAGATCTCTTTTATTTGCATCAGAAACATTCATCTTTTCGACAAGTATTTAATTTTAAATTTTTCATTAGGGCTGTGGTGTATTTAGATCCCTAGATCCTGGGCTCAAATCCCTGGAGCTAGCTTTTCGATTAAGTCTCAATATAAATTAAAATACGGGAGACAGAACTCATGGGATTAAATAAAAAAATTTATCCGATTTTTAATTGTCGACGTTTCAGTCGCTAATTACGACCTTCGTTAAGACAATTATTGGTTAGAATAAATGATTTCCAGTATTTATCATTTTTTGAGATGCCACCTTCTCAAGAAATAAAAATTTTAAATTTGATTAAAAAAAAAAAAAAAAAAACTAAAAGCATGTACCGATATACATAATAATTGTTCTAGGGAATTTCATGATTAATGGCCGAAATGTCGAGAATTTAAAATAATAAAAATTATTATAATGATATAATTTTTCCATTTATAGATAGCTACTTATAAAATAGACAAAATATTATTCAATATTTTAACAAATTCACTAATATTTTCTTAAGTTTAGATTGATGTTTTGGTTTTAAATTTCTTGACATATCAACTTATGCACAATTTAATTTCAGTCCTGATATAAACATTTTTTTACAAAGTTGGCCTGGAATTAATTACACTTATGTTGGGTTAGGAAGAATATATTTAAATGGCTCAGTGAAAGATAGTCATAAGCCACAAAACATTAGTTTCGAGATATTGACAAATTAAAGTTTGACTGACAATTGTGAGATCTGTAATTCAGCCACATGATTTATTAAAACTTTCTTTATAAAAATGAACACTTGTATGTCTTATAAAGCATGTTGTAGAGAATGGAACGTTAATTCGCCCTAGTTTATGTTTTAAAAGCATTTATAATGAGGTACTTTTGCTTTTTAATTCAATAATTATGATTCACAGCTAAAGATTCTTTTCTCTTTTCTTGTTGTTGAAATATTGCCTGATGCCTATTTTTTTCTTCAAATTTTGCAATGTTTTCGATTTGAAGAGGACAAAATTGATTGATTTAATAATACTGCATTGCCCTAAAAAATAAAAGAGGGTGGGATGTTATAGCTCTCCAAAACGTCAGCATATATTCTTTCCAATAAAACGCCATTTAATATTTCTTTTCTCATTTTATTTCTTTTTTTTTTTTTTTTTAAAGAAAAAAATGATGTCCTCCATTTCCTCCCCCTCCTTTAGTTCATTTATTTCGAGTTGAATAATAAAAATGTTCAATTATTAAGGCTAGTGAATATTCATTATTATCTAAAACAAACAAACAAACATGGAAATTATTTCAAATAAAATTTTATTATGGAATGGTTTTAATTTAACGATTAGTTATACCCTTTGTGTATGGCTGTCTCTTCTTGCTCGCTGAATTTAAACCTATAATTCAGTAAATGTATTACAGTTGGGAATCGTTGATTAGGACGATAAGGAGAAAAAAACAGCTTCCTTTTTCTCTCTCACCACTTCAATTTCAGCTGCTAAATATTTCGGCTATCTCTACAGTGCATATATTAATTTTTTGAGAGAGATTGTCAATATTATAAAAAATTTGAGCGCATGGGCTTCGTGTCTGGATGCTCTACGCCAGATTGAATCTAGATTCATATTCTGGCGTACAGCATCCAGATGGCCAATTCGCTCAAATTTTTTATAATATTGACAATCTCTCTCAAAAAATTAATATATGCACTGAAGATGGCACCTGTATAGTAGCCGAAATATTTGGAATAAATTGAAGTGCTGAGAGAGAAAAAGGAAGCTGTTTTTTTTCTCCTTATCGTCTTAAACCTAGAAATTATACTATACTAGTCGAAATGCCTCCCTTTAGAAAAGGATGTGTTCAAGGACAGGTAAAAGGGGGAAGGAGGTAATTACCCCCCCCCCCCCCCCGAGATTTAAAAAAAAAAAAAATTTTTTTGGGAAAAAAATTTTATTTTTAATATAAAATTTTAAAATGGATATGGAGAAAATATACACCAGCGAGTTGCTTTCCACAATTAAAATAATTTATTCTGCAAATATTTCGGAATGCCTACGCAATCCATCTTCAGTGCATCAAATTACACATATGTGGAGCGTGTGTTAATTATAAAATTAGTAATAAAACTTGCTTGCGCCGAACCGGTCACTGGGAAAAAACTGTTTTTTACAAAAAGGGAATCTGATCAACTGTATAAAAATACTTACATGTATAGTTTTTCCCTCAGTGGCTTGCACATTAAAAAGTTCACCCTGATTGTTGAATGGCTTCTCATACAAAAAATTTTATAATTAACACACGCTCCACATATGTGTAATTTGATGCACTGAAGATGGATTGCGTAGGCATTCCGAAATATTTGCAGAATAAATTACTTTAATTGTGGAAAGCAACTCGCTGGTGTATATTTTCTCCATATCCATTACCTCAACGATCTGTCCCAGCAAAATTTTAACTTCTACTAAAATTTTAAAAATTAATACTTAAAAATTTGATTTGTAAATATATTCTGGTAAACAAGTACAGAATGCACCTTTAAATTACCGAAAATAAGAAAAAATTGTGCACTGTGGGACCAGATTAGCTTCGTGTCAAGTCCCATGGAGGTTCCAAGATTAAATATAAAATTGCAACCTCCTAGCTCTTTTCTTTCTTGAGATATTTTGTTCACAGACAGACCATGACGCGAAAACCACTTTTTCGGACTGAGCTTAGAATAAAGTTTTTTAATTGTTGGTGATGATGAAGGTGGGAGAGGTGGGGGATTTCTCTCACTCTCTCGCTCTCTATTCCTTTTGGGCAATTTAGTTGCTAATATTCTAATTAAATACACTCAACGAGCAGCAACAGTTTATTTTAAAAGGGAGGGAGGAGCCTCGAAAGGTCAGAGATGCTGGGATACTAGAGATGTGGATGAAGTTGAAGAAGCGAGGGGTTGGAGGGAAATTGAAAGCAAACCATTTGGCCCATTTTCGTTACCAAGCCTTTACTCTTGCTTTTTTTATGGGTCAATATAAAACCCAGTATATTACTCTTGTTAGATTGGAAAGAATCAGAGTGGAACAGACCAGCACTTATCTCTCACCCTTGGTTTTTTATTTTGTACTGGCCTACTATATATACAAAAACTTTGTGTGTGTGTATGATTTTTTTTTTTAACAACAACATATTCAAAAAAGTAAAAGATTTAATAAAAATAAATAAATAACACATAAAAGGTTGAAAAAACTTATTTAGAAATCCGTTAACCGCAAAAAGCGAAATGCTCTTCGCCCTTTAAACCTTCCGTTAAGCGTTCTTTTAAGTCATTGGTTCGTTAAAACAGTCTTTAAAGTAAAGATAAAAATTCTAACCTTTAAACCACAGAGTATATGTATAAACAGAGAGCGTACTCAATGTTAATTTCAGGTTTTTGTCCGCCATTAGGGTGGCACAATCAGAACGCAGGGAATTTGCGCAAAATTCAAACCAAATTTTAGCCGCTAAATTTAAAATTAGCTATTCCGTGTAAATATATATGAATATTATTTTACTGTTAATAAGTACATTTTTTTTTTTTAATATAGAAAGAACATGGGTATTTTTTATAACATAAACATCAGATATTTTGGAAAGATAAACTATTTATTTAAAAAAATACAGATAAATATATTTTATACCTTTTGGGGGTACAGAATACAAAAAAGAAATAAAAAAACTTATAATATGTAAAAATGAACAAAAATACACAATAGATAA
The DNA here is from genome assembly GCA_023213315.1 of Euborellia annulipes. NCBI lineage: Eukaryota > Metazoa > Arthropoda > Insecta > Dermaptera > Anisolabididae > Euborellia > Euborellia annulipes. The sequence goes on along the minus strand of JAKCPI010000361.1, from coordinate 32,853 downwards.
ATAAATAAAATTAAATTGTCATTTGTTATAGATTTGTGACGATCTGAAAAAGAATAAAAATTAGTAACGTAAGTTGTTGGTAAATTAGGCGAGTTGTCCAGTTGATAGTTTTGTCGACGAATAACATCTGAATCCTCTGCAAAAGAAAAAACTTCTAAGGAATTTGATGTATCATTTAATGGATGATCGATCTTTCTCCATTTCTATAATAAATTTTGAAGAATATTTGGTGTTCTCAAACTATTGTCAAAAATATTGACAATTGTTTGATTTTCACTAATATTTATCATAGTTTTACTAGAAAAATTACTTATCTTGTTTGATGTTTCCATTTGTTATAATCTTTAGGGTATCAATTCCATTAGTTTGTCATAATTATTGCAATTTTTTGCTAAACATTTTCTTTTTCCTAAAAATATAAATGGAAATGTAGTTAATAAACATATAAATATAATTAAAAACATTTTTAAGTATATAATGAAATCCAATACTTATCTCTTAAATGACAATTCTAACGTATTTGACAATATTTGAATATAATATATATATAGAAATCACATGATCATTTCATCGGTTTACCCTGCTCTCTAGCGGATAAAAGTGTCAAACTCTCACTGGGGTGGCAATCGTGACGTCACACAATTTCATTCCCCCCCCTGCTTTAAACTATCAAGAAGCTTTATTCCTAGTTTTGAAGTATTTAGTGTCTATCATCATAACATAAAAATGCATTAATTTAATTGTGATTCCTTCTATTTGCAATACGTATTAAAAAGCGATATTTATTAATTATTATAGATATTCATCTGACGAAGTGAGAAAATGAGGTTATGTTTTAACTTATAAATACTAACGGAAGTGAAATTAGGATCAAATTGTATGACATGTATGAAATTATAAATAATACCAAAACCTTGCGTTCACCTGTTCAATTATATAAAAAATTGACATTTACGCTGGCCCATTTAACCTCACTTCGGCAGATAAATATCTATAATTAATAATACTGGTTAAAATGTTTTGAATATTAAAGAAATAAGAATTAAATTAATCCATTTTTATGCTTAGATAGAGACAGAAATCAGTTTCCAGCTACGATGTCCCAGTCGTTTTGTATTTGGGGTTCCCCCCCCCTAATTTGATATAATGATAGCCTAAAACCACCCCCGAAAAATTTTCTACTCATTAAAAAAAAAAAATCTGTAAAAATCGGTCCAGTCTACTACTACTTTTGGAGTCTATGCGAAGAAACCTGGTGTGAGTCGTTGGATTCTAACGCAACATGCTGATAGATGGGAGAAAAAATTTAAGGCGATGTAATAAAAGTTTCACTTTAAAAAATATATTTTCTTACGAACTATGTATGGTCCATCATCTAAAACCTAGAAATGTTTCAATTAAACGACCTTATTCGTGAACAATTAAGCAAAAGTTTATTTCTTCTTGAAAAGATAATGGCAATATTGGTTTGAGTTACTCAATAATAACAAAAGGCGTCTTTCTTCATTGTTCTTGTGTACCGTAAATTGAATAGACAAGTTGAAGCACAAAGTATGACTAAGTGATGACAACGCGCAGCCTAAACTATAATACCTATAAGGCTGAAATTTGGCATGTAGAGTCCTTTTGTGCCCAAGTCGTCATTTAAGAAGCCATTTTTCGAAATTCCAATTTCAAGGGCACTAAATGGGGTATTTTTTTGTATTTTAAATAATTCTTAAACGAGATGTGATATTAATTTGCTCTCTTCGCTAAAATTTTTCTTAGATGAATATCTAAATTCGTTGTTTCAGGGTTTTTTGAAATTCGGCCACTAAGTACCCCAAATTGTCATTTTTGTAAAAAAATTCGGATTTTTCAACTTTTTAACTGAAATTTTAAATAATTCTTAAACGAGATGAGATATTAATTTAGTCTCTTCGCTAAAATTTTTCTTAGATGAATATCTAAATTCGTTGTTTCAGGGTTTTTTGAAATTCGGCCTTTAAGTACCCCAAATTGTCATTTTTGTAAAAAAATTCGGATTTTCCAACTTTTAACTGAAATGAGATTTTAATATGCTTTCTACGCTCAAAGTTTCCTTAAATGAACCTCTAAAAAGTAATTTCGTGGTTTTTTGAAATTCCGCCTCTAAGTACCCCAAATCGTCATTTTCTTAAAAAATTCGGTTTTTCCAACTTTTAACTCAAATGAGATATCAATATGCTTTCTTCGCTAAAAGCCCCCTTAAATGACCCCCCCCCTTAAAAGCAATTTCGGTGTTGTGTTTTGAAATCCGGCCGCTCGGTACCCTAATTGATCGTTTTTGTGAAAAATGCATTTTTTTTCAACTCTTCTTTTTTTTCCATCTCTATATATATAAAGAGAGATGTGACTAAGTGATGACAACGCGCAGCCTAAACTATAATACCTATAAGGCTGAAATTTGGCATGTAGAGTCCTTTTGTGCCCAAGGCGTCATTTAAGAAGCCATTTTTCGAAATTCCAATTTCAAGGGCACTAAATGGGGTATTTTTTTGTATTTTAAATAATTCTTAAACGAGATGTGATATTAATTTGCTCTCTTCGCTAAAATTTTTCTTAGATGAATATCTAAATTCGTTGTTTCAGGGTTTTTTGAAATTCGGCCACTAAGTACCCCAAATTGTCATTTTTGTAAAAAAATTCGAATTTTTCAACTTTTAACTGAAATTTTAAATAATTCTTAAACGAGATGAGATATTAATTTGGTCTCTTCGCTAAAATTTTTCTTAGATGAATTGTTAGTGCCTGAAGGAGATATTAGAAAGATGGTAATAGAGATATAGGTAGCGAACTGTATATGGAAACGCTCCTTCAAACAAATGTGGATTCCTAGGAAAACGGGGAAAAGAAGTACACCGTATTTTTAACAAAAATAATAACAAAAACTTTAATCACACAAATAAAAATACACTTCTTGATGTATATAATAAATAATGGCCACGCCGGTTTTGGGTGGATAAATAAAGGATGAATAAAATGGGATGTGGAAGCAATATGAGAATGGGAAAGATGAGTATATAATGAATGTGAGTCCACCAGGGCTCAGATGGAGTGGTCTAGCACAAGGGCATCAACCAGGGGTTGGTTAGCACGAAAGGGCTTGAAACCAAAGAGTGGTAGGTTTGCAAAGTGATGCATGAACCAAAAAATAAGGGTGCCGGCGACTGTTACGGGCTGAGGTTCGAACTGCTTCGAGCGAGGTCCGGATGTAAAGTGTTTTTGCAAGCGTTGGCCCGCGTCCTTCCTGGGATGCGAGACGCCTTCACTGCATTTCCGGTCAACTTTCCTAATGTTTGTGGTGCGCTCTGACGGTGAGGTGGCGACCCTACATTCTGGCGCCAACACACTCCGGGCCTAAAAGTGAGAAACAAAAGGATAGGAGCTGACCGGTCTCGATGGCGAATATAAAAATTCACCGAAAGTGGATGGGAGGACATGAGGTCCTCAGTGAAGATCGTTGAGAGAGTAACGGAAGTCACTCCCCAAGTGGAGGGAGGAGTCAAATTGATCTCCTTTCCGGATTGGGTTTCCTTCATGGGATAAGGATTTGGATTCCGCATGAAAATAACAAAAATCGGGTCAATGCTGAGATAAGTAAGAATTGGCAATCATGTTTTCTTTCTGATTTTGATTTTATCTGGAAAGTTGATAGAAATATCTGATAAGGTTTTTGAATAATTTGATGTCGAGGGAAAAAACAATTAATGAAAAAGGAGTCAACCATGTCCGACAGTGAGAACAAGAGAGGACGAGAAAACACCCTGGACTCATAGACTGAACTGCCTATTTAATAGAGAAGTTTCTCCTACGATTTGTTTCTTTTTTTTTTTTTTTTTTAAATAAAATTTGAGGGATTTTATCGCTCGCTCCAGCATGAATTTTGAACATTTCTTCTCATCCAATCCGTGAGTGGCCAGCTCTGCGGGGTTGGATGAACCAAGGGAGGTCCCAAAGTGGATTTTGGAAAAGAAATTGCTTTTTTGGGGGCAAAGAGTTCATTTGAGTTTAATAAGCAAGAGTAAAATTGTTTCACTTTAGAATTTCAAAATGTTAAATGCTCGTAGGCAAATGGGTACTCGTTAGGGCTGGACGGTAATGGATTTTCATTACCGACCTCGATAATGAAAAAAACCGGTTTTTCTCGAAAGTCGGTAAAAATTTTTTACCGCCCGCGGAACAGAAATTTGCCGCCGCGGAACCAAAGTTGGCCGCCGCGGCACAGAAATTTGTCGCCGCGGAACCAAAGTTTGCCGCCGCGGCACATTTTTTTCCCGCGGAACCAAAATTTTTCCCCGTCCGAAAAAATATTTTACCTTTTTTTTTTAGAGACGCCAATTTTTTTCGGCCCGCGGAACCAAAGTTTGCCGCCGCGGCACATTTTTGTTTTTCGCGGAACCAAAATTTTTTGCCGCCGCGGAACATTTTTTTTTTCGCGGAACAAAAATTTTTTACCGTCTGAAAAAATAAGTTTTTACCGACTTTCGAAAAAAAACCGGTTTTTTACCGAATTAGAGGTTCGTTACCGCGTTTTCGGTAAAAAATTTTTACCGGTTTTTACCGGTAAACCGGTTTACCGTCCAGCCCTAGTACTCGTGGAGGCATCGCTACAACACGAGGTACAAATTTAATTGCATTTGAATGAGAGGATAACTCTTAGAGTAATTATAAATTATTCAAGTAGTAAGTTGTTAAAAGAGGTTCAACTCATTCAGAATGTTCACTTGTAAGGTGACATTCCATTGAAGGGTTGAATTTCAAAAAATATTGAAATAAAATTTTTTTTTTTTTTTTTTTTTTAATTTTATGATGATGGACAAAATATATATATCCCGAAGAGTTGTAGATGACGAGATCTTTGACAAGAGTTGTCTTTGGTGGACATCTTATGTAAAGAAGAGGCTTGTTAAAAAATTAAATTAAAAATTATCCCTTGGCGGATCCAAAATTGTTATTGTTAGAGAGAGTGCACTTTTTTAATGAATCCGGATTTGATATAATTTTTAAGTAGACCGAAAATAATTGAATCCAAGAAAATCCTCCATCGGACAACAATGACTTTAATTCAGTGATGATGTTTATGACGTTATCTGCAACGGGAACGTGTGTGTGTGCATTCACAAAATGACTTGTTCAATATCTTTTGGGCCTTGCTGGAATATTTGCTGCCATTTAAAGGGATGAGTTTTTCAAATAGTAAATAAGAGCTTGTTAGAGACGCCACTCAATAAAATTTAAAGTGTTTATTTTAAGGTAACTTCTCTTGCTATTGCCAAATATTTTTTTTGTAAGACAATTAAGATTTTTCATTTTTGCTTCGATGGAGCGATAAAATGTATTTATCAGATGAAGTTAATTGTTAATTGTATCAGATGGAAAAACAAACGGGATATAAAATGAATTGAAATAGATGAACGCTTTTTTATTTATTTATTTATCATATGATTTATACCCGGTGGAGATTTAGAAAACATGATTTCTTCTTTTTTAAAGAGAGAGATTGATTATTTGTTTCGATCATATGTTGATCTTAACAAATCTGCGAGGATATAGGCCGTTTTTTGATTTGTACTTTTCTTGGTCTTCGCTCTTGAAAATAGAAATTGTTTATATAGTCTTGATGTACCCAAGGCTCTGAGCACTTTTATTAAAGGTATAGATAAAACAAAACGTCGTGATGATTTTTGCCCGTATGTTTTTTCAAAATCTTGAACTGCCCTTTCGGAAATTAAATTATCATTTTTCATATCTCTATCGAAAACGTTACCGGAACGGTTTATAAGTATTGCAGACATAGCACCGTTATGTTGCCTAGCAGAGATGGAGTGGGGGTTGTTTCCAAAAGAGAAATGAAAGGGAAAGCTAACAGCAGCTGCTTGTCCCCGAGTAGGCGGGGCGTTCGCAAGAGCAGAGTGCCGGCCGGCCAGACCTGAAGAAGGGGAGTCAGAGAGAGAGGAGGATCTGATCCCGTGGCTGGGGTCGCCAGTCGGCCGACTGGGGCCTGTGCAGACGAATTTGAATGCTCACGCGCCTGACTTTTCCCAAATACGATCCAACCCAGATAGGTGTCCATGCATTTAAAAGGACCAATATCCTCCATTGCCCTATTTTTAACAACAGTAGAAAATACATCCACTCCCAATATGAGATCAATTTTTCCTGGGGAGAAAAACGAAGGATCTGCCAAGACTAAAGAATTATATTCCTCTTTGACAGAGCCAGGGACAATTACTGAAGGTAATTTTTCAATCAAAGTTGATAAAATGCAGGCGCTTACCTCATAAACTCTCTCAGAGTTAAAATGAGAGGTGAACCTTAATTTTAAATTTCCTTCAGTGACAAGCGGCTGTTGTCCTAGTGGCTCAATAGAGATGGCATGTGGGCTGATGGGAAGATTTAATTTATTTGCCAACGCCGTTGACACGACGGATGTTTGGCAGCCAGTGTCGAGAAGAGCCTGAACGGTGTGCCAGTCTCCTTCGGAGGACATAACACTTACTTTAGCTGTGGGCAAGAGCGAATTGTTAAAAATATGAGATGTTTTATGTAGGGCAACACAGGAAATCACACTACTGGTGGATGTGGTAGGAGCTGCTGGTTTGCATAGGGACCGGTGATGTTTCAAGGAACATAAAGGACAATCTTTTGAAGGACAGTCTTTGAGGACGTGTCTTGGAGAAAGACAGTTAGAACAGAGATTATTTTTAAAACAATCTTTTCTCGTTCTTCAATGGAAAGATTTTGATATTTAAAACATCTGGACAGGAGATGAGGGCCATTGCACAAATGACATTTGTATTGTACTCCCTTGGCTGGTGAGCTGGTTGCAGAAGTTACGCCTGCGGCTGCTGTAGTGAGAGTTTGTTTGCTGCCTGAGGCTTTAAACTTGCCCGTGAGGCCATGCAGCGAGCTCGCAGCCTTCTCGAGGAATCTTATTAACGATTCGACGCTCGGAGCGGAATAATCGCCGTCCTCAAGAGACAACATCCATTGTTGGGCAATGGTCCTGTCAATTTTTCTCAAGATGAGTCTTGTTATAAAAATGTCATCATCAGAATAGAAATGTTCCATAACTTTTAGTTGTGCTATCGCTTGGTCAAAGACATCCAAGAGCTTACGGAGCGAAGAGGCGGAGGGTGATGTCATGGCTGGGAAATCCAATAACCGATCTACGATTTGATATAAAATGTCTCGTGAGCGCTCATATCGAGCTCTGAGTAAATCTAGAGCGATGTCATAATTTTCTTCTTCTAAGGGAAGACTAGCGATTATGACATGAGCCTCACCTTTTAAGCACGATTTGAGATAAGCCAGTTTTTGAGAGCGAGATATTTGGGCTCCATGGACGGCGGCGCGGAATAAGTCCGAGAACTCACACCATTTTGTTATATCGCCGTCGAACGATGGAAGTTCCAGTTTGGGTAGGCGAATAGTATTTTGAGGAACGTGATGACAAGGAGTCGGACTGACAGGATCGGTGGGAGATTTTGCTTGTACAAGTTTCATAGATAACTTATCTAAGCGATTCAGAAGAGCAGATGTTTGCACACTCTCTTCAGGTTCGTCGTCCAACACTAATGGCTCTGTCAGTTCCGCTATCGCTAGGGAAAGAGAATATAATATTTTTCTTTGCTGAGCAGATAATTCATTTACTATTTCGCATTCCCACTGCTCTGTGAGTTCATATTTCTCTAATCGAGTTATTTCGAGGCTGACAGCTCGTAAAGCGCGTTTAACATCAATCATATTGGTGACAGCCATGTTTGCCAACTGTCAAAATTGAAAGTCACTAAAAGTCACTAAACGACACTATGTTTTTGCGTTGGTAACACTGAGAGAAACGCAACTCAGCTTACGAAAACAACAAAAATGGCGGTTGATAAGAAGTCCCGTTATGATTGCTTCCACAGTGGTCACGACGACCGCGTTGACGATGTACTTTTTTCCGTTTTCGAGGAAATGGCTCAAAATTGGTCGGAAATCGACGGGAAAAAAAAGTATCGGGCTCGAACAGGATCAAAAAATAATGTTAGTGCCTGAAGGAGATATTAGAAAGATGGTAATAGAGATATAGATAGTGGACTGTATATGGAAACGCTCCTTCAAACAAATGTGGATCCGGCTCGAAGGACCAAAAAATAATGTTAGTGCCTGAAGGAGATATTAGAAAGATGGTAATAGAGATATAGTTAGCGGACTGTATATGGAAACGCTCCTTCAAACAAATGTGGATTCCTAGGAAAACGGGGAAAAGAAGTACACCGTATTTTTAACAAAAATAATAACAAAAACTTTAATCACACAAATAAAAATACACTTCTTGATGTATATAATAAATAATGGCCACGCCGGTTTTGGGTGGATAAACAAAGGATGAATAAAATGGGATGTGGAAGCAATATGAGAATGGGAAAGATGAGTATATAATGAATGTGAGTCCACCAGGGCTCAGATGGAGTGGTCTAGCACAAGGGCATCAACCAGGGGTTGGTTAGCACGAAAGGGCTTGAAACCAAAGAGTGGTAGGTTTGCAAAGTGATGCATGAACCAAAAAATAAGGGTGCCGGCGACTGTTACGGGCTGAGGTTCGAACTGCTTCGAGCGAGGTCCGGATGTAAAGTGTTTTTGCAAGCGTTGGCCCGCGTCCTTCCTGGGGTGCGAGACGCCTTCACTGCATTTCCGGTCAACTTTCCTAATGTTTGTGGTGCGCTCTGACGGTGAGGTGGCGACCCTACATTCTGGCGCCAACATGAATATCTAAATTTGTTGTTTCAGGGTTTTTTGAAATTCGGCCTTTAAGTACCCCAAATTGTCATTTTTGTAAAAAAATTCGGATTTTCCAACTTTTAACTGAAATGAGATTTTAATATGCTTTCTACGCTCAAAGTTTCCTTAAATGAACCTCTAAAAAGTAATTTCGTGGTTTTTTGGAAATTCCGCCTCTAAGTACCCCAAATCGTCATTTTCTTAAAAAAATTCGGTTTTTTCAACTTTTAACTCAAATGAGATATCAATATGTAAATTTCAAAATCGGAGATGGTCGGGTTGGGAGCTGTGTTGATTTGAAATGAAATGACTATATAACGAAAACAAATTGTTTAAAATGTATATCCTATGAAATAAAACTAATTTATTATTTAAATATATGCTGACATATGTCTATCGTGACAAGCACAGAGCACAACTTTCAATTACCAAAGGTAAGTGTGCTGTGTGACCAGTCGCATCAGATTTTTTTTTTTTTAATTTTCCAAAAAAAAAAACAAAAAAAAAATTGTCTAGGAGATTTGGGGGGTCTGAATCCGCCACTGGCCCTAGGTTGCAGACTCGTGTCTTTTGCAAACTTTTACTTGAAAGTTTCAATGTTTCGGTGATATTTAAAAATTAGACATTTTTCATATCCTAATTTTAGTGTAATTTCACCTGATTGATTTGATTTTTTAAAACTAATTTAAAGGAAAAGTTTTCCATTTCGTTAAAATATTATTTAATGAGTTAACATTGATTTGTTTATTATTCATAAATAGGAAAAGATATTAATACATGTAACTAAGTTTTATGTACATCCTCTTTTTTTCACGTACTTGAATTTAAATACGAACACCAAAGAAAATAAATGAAATAATGTCAGCACCTCATGAAAAGCTCGTAAATTGTAAAATATATCATTTTGAATTATTTATTAAAATTTTCAATCATAATTAAAAAAAAAAAAAAAAACAGAAATTTTTAGAAATAAACCGGGATAAAATTGCCATCACTGAGATAGAGAGCACCTGCCCTTTTGGCAACCATTCGGGTTTCGGAAATCCCACCTCATTCGAAATAGAATTTAAAATAAAACCAATGGTTTATTCATATATATACAATCTCAACTATTATTTTTATTTTTATACAGTTTAAATTCCTTTCTATTTTTATTTAAAAAATAGGCAATGTATTTTTAAGAGATCAGTGGAATAAACTTAACTTTGAAAAAGTTGCTTAGTTAATGCCCAATCGCACCGCACAATTTAAGTATGACTTAAAATTAAGTATCAACAACCTGGCAACGTTGTAAATTTTAGTGATATTCTGGTGATTTATTTTTAATTTAATAATTTTTTCTTTTTAATAATCATAAACTAAATTAAATACATATTGTTTATAAATATTAATTTCAGAAAAATGAGAAAATCAGAAACAAAATATTAATTTTCATGATTTTTGATTAATTAATAGCAATTTTATATATAGGCTACTATATATAAATATTAATAACGATCTGTCACTCTATAACAGTTTTTTTCAATCTGTGGGTCGGGACCCCTAGGGGGTGGCGAAGCCCTACACGGAGGGTAGGCGGCAAAAGGAAAAGGGCAAAGTTCTACACGATAATAAAAACATAATTTCATGGAGAAGGGAAATAGGTACCAAAATAGAGAAAATCATATAACCTACATAGTCTTTTGATTTACAATCTTTTTTGTCGGTCATGAACCAAGAGAATCGCCAGAATTTTTCAACCTGTAAATTCGAAAAAAATTGAAAAACACAGCTCTACTAATATAAGATTGGAAAATTTCGTTTCAAAATTCCAACGGGAAGTTGGTCAGAGCGTGACAGACGGATGGACCGACAGGCCCTCCTCTAATATAATATAGATCATCCTCGAAAATATAGTTCATATTGTTCATGTTTTTTATAAGAAAAATCGAAATCGAATCCAAAAAATGTATTATTATTAGTTAATTAATATTATATTATCAATATTGTTTTTTAGCTTAAGTCATTGCTAAGCCCCCGAAATCGAGGGCTTAAATATTTGGGGGTTAAGTATGAAATTTAACAAACTTTCATTGTCATCCGTTGCTAACCACGTTCGTTGCTAAGATAACACGTTCTCTGATTGAAAATAAAATAATGTTTCAAGACCCAAATGGCGTGAATAAAGATGCCAGGACCCCCAATATATATTTATTAATAAATAACAGTATCGTTTAAGTCTTATAATATTAAATCACAAATAAATCAGCAGAATATCACTAAAATTTACAACGTTGCCATGTTGCTGATACTTTATTTTAAGTTATACTTAAATTGTGCGGTGCGATTGGGCATAAGTGTATTAAAAGTAAAAAAAAAAGTTTTTTTAGTTCAAGGTACTCAAATTTTTTATATTTTTTTTTTTCTTACATATATATGTTAACATATGAATCGTCCATTTCCAAAAGTGTCTAGTTGCATCGGGAAAAAATTTTCAGGAAACGAGAGAAACTCAAGAGTTAATTTATGACTTATAAAATCTGTAAATAAATTACGAATACAATTTACAAGCTCATAGAGCGGTATTATTTTCTATAGTATAGCAGTAATAAACTGTTTTAATATTCAACTAGGCACTTTTGGAAAAGTTTTTTGTAATTAGACCTTTTGCAATTAGCGACTTTTGGCACTCTAAATGCAAATGGCCAGAATCAATCAACATAGTAAAAGTAAAACAAAAAAGAAAATTCCATAAAAGTAGCAGGTTAGTCAACAATAATCATTACTAAAAAGTGTAGAAATATAGGTCTGCACTAGTCCCTCAGTTCACCAAAATATACAAATTGTGGAAGCTTGCTGGTAGGCCTATTATTATTCATTGCAATTTGCAAGTTTTGGAAATGACTTCATGAAAGTCGCCATCTTTATGTTAGCAAGCAAGTAGTTTTGGAACAGTATTTGTTTGTTTGGAATAAGACAGATTTGGAAATGGAATGAAATACAACTAGGCCCGGTTTGAATATGTACTCGATTTTCAGTATTTGTTTTAAATAGGATTAATCAACTTTTTTCAAAGGAAAACTATTTTCAAATGAATATTTCAGTGGTGCCAACAACATGCAATTAAAATCTCAACTTTTAAAATTTTGTCATTTAGGCACTTTTGAAAATAGAGAGAGAAAGTATTGGATTCATGTCAAAAATTCGATTTCGGGATTTTGATGGAAATACATGTGTTACTCTGGCTACCTCATGGGAAAGTAGGAGAAATGGTTGCTAAAGTAACAAAATATAAATATTTTACCATGTATTATAAAATTTATATCTTGGATTCTAATATATAGGCGGAAACTAAATATATCTCGACACAAAAGAATCTGGTGTGACAAGCACAGAAAATAACTTTCAATTAACAAAGATAAGAGGAAGTTGTGTGCTATGTCACAGTCAAACCAGATTTTTTTATTAATACTATTGTATTATCCAACGGCTAAATGGCGATCGCCTTGAAAATAGGCAACCATTGCTTGAAGTCTAAATCAAGGAAAACCTCAACTTTCGATCGGTCTGTTCGAATAAGAGAAAGTAAAAAAGAAAGAGATCAATATTTATTTAATTGAAGCATCTCAAGACCAAAATTTAAAAAAAAATCATACGTATTGACGGAATAAGTTAGGAAAAATGAGTGCAGTTTATTTTTCCTTTTTTTTTATTGCTTTCTATGCTGACATTTCGAGGCCGATTGGCCATCTTCAGAACTGATTATTTACCGACAGCCATTCAGTTTTAAAACGGCTGCAAAACATCAGTAAAGAGGAAAAAATATTAGCTGCATTCTCTTCGAAGGTCTGTCTATATCTTGTAACGAAACAATTTTCTTTATATATTTCGCGATCTAAATTATTTCAATTATGGAGTTTAGATATATAAATATAATATAATCGCGTATTATTTTTAAGGCCATCTATCATGTGTCTAACGAAAGAAGAGGTCCGACAATAACAAATTATTGATATTATTTTCGGAAATCAAGGTATATATTTTGAACAGAACCTAGTTTACTTTCTTCTACTTAATAATAGAAATTGGAAAATAGATGTTTCATTATAATAGATTTACAAATTAAAAGGGGGTCAAGGAATTCTGAATTAAACATCTTGTTAAATGTTTCGTTTGAATTAGAAACCTCAATCCCATTGATACATGCATGTTTATATTATATCAATGTATATTTTATATAGATGCAGTATATATTTGTGTTTCTCTAATTGCAATTTTAGAAAAAGAAATTTAGGGCTGTTTCAGATAAAATTAGAAATTAATTGACAGTAATAAATATAAACAATTAAAATTTGAATAGAAAAAATGAAGATTTTATTTATTTTAATGAGTTTGTTTTCTAAAATTTTATAGATTACGTTTCTTCACTTTTATGAAGTAAATTTATAACCCTGATTTGGTGAATCTGGTTTTTTATAGATTTTTTGGCCCAGTGGCGTAACTAGCCTGAGAGGGGGGGGGGGGCAAAGCTCAACTGAGGCGCCGTTTTTCGTTCGAGCTTTTTTTTTAGTATTCGAATCTTGTTTGGGCATTTTAGATATTTCGGGGAAAATAAGCCGAAGATTTAGGAGAAAAAGCCGGAAAGCCGGATGCGCTAGGGCGCCTATTTCAGTACCGAGGGGGCGCCAAAGGCTTAACCAGGTGGAGGGGAGGGCGAGCCCCCCCCCCCCCTTCGCTCGCTCCCACCTGGATACCCTACTGGTTTGGTCCCGAAAAATAAATTGAAAATTTGATTTTTTTCTTTTGTCATGTCGAGATTTTACCAGATCCTTTTGAAATCTTATACAAACTGGAATGAAGGACACAGAATGAGTGACCGTTGTAATTTTTACAAATAAACCACAGTTAAACAGAAAATTCTTTTTACTAACAAATGCAAACATTTTTACTTTCTCTTACCTCTATATATATGTTAATATATAGATAGAAAGTATTGGATTCATGTCAAAAATTCGATGTCAAGATTTTGATAAATATACACGTTTTGAGGTCCCCTGAATCCAAAAAAAGTGGGCGCCATGGTCTGTCACTCTGTCTGTCCGCGTGTGTGTGTGTGTGTCTGAGAACAAAATAACTCAAGAACGAAAAGAGTTAGGAGGTTGAAATTTTATATTTAAGTTAGGCACCCCATGGGACGTGACATGAACCTTTTGAACAAAATTGACCAGAGTAATAGTACTGATGCACTTTTTCAGTTTTTTTTTTTTGATTTTTCGATAAATTGGCTCCAACGATTTTGATTAAAATTCAAAAATCAATTGCATGCTCTTTAAAATGTATATTCTGATAGGATATGAAAATGCAGGCAGCCAAAATAGAAAACACTCTCGATACTCTGTGAACGTTCAGACGTTTCGAGTAAATTTATTCACCCATCTTCAGTGAACACTAAAATAGAATACATATATAGCGTATTGATTTCAAAATAAAGATGACAATTTTAGTTTATTCCAAGACTTACGTTCTATTGATAATTATACTGACTTAACTCTCTCTCATTAGAACATAAGTCTTGGTATAAACTAAAATTGTCATCTTTATTTTGAAATCAATACGCTATATATATATATTCTATTTTTAGTGTTCACTGAAGATGGGTGAATAAATTTTACCCGAAACGTCTGAACGTTCACAGAGTATCGAGTGTTTTTCATTTTGGCTGCCTGCATTTTCATATCCTATTTACATATATTTCTAGCCATTAAATATAATTTTAGTGTATATTCTCATTTTGCCATTGAAATCTTCGGAAGACCACTTTACTCCTGTAATCCATAGAAAAGATAGGACAAATGGTTGCCATGGTGACAAAATATAAATATTTTCCCCCGTTTATAAATTTTACATCTTGAATTCTAATATATCGGCGGAACTTGTCGACACAAAAAATCTGGTTTGTCAAGCACACTGCACAACTTTCTCTTGAAGGGTAAGAGAAAGTTGTGTGCTCTGCGACCAATCACACCAGATTTTTTTTAAATTTTCTCTCCATGGGGAAGGGTTGGGAGTTCCTGATTGCGCCACTACATTAGAGAAAAATGAATATAGGGGTATTCATGATCTTGTATATACGACGTCCTATTGTTTTAAAAGTCTCCTATGTCCTATTTGAGTATACGATATACGACATTTACCTCTCGTATTGCTAAATAGTACATACGACGGCCACAGGTCTCTTATATCGGTGTCGTATGTTGTAAATCGATTTCCGCCATTAGAAATGTCAAAGTTTTTCTAACCTAAAAAGTGTTTGTGCAGTTTGTGTTTTGTTTTCAAGTGTTTAGTGTGTTGTTTTGTTTGTTTCTCTTATTTATTTATTTAAAAATAAAAATGAATGAGATATGTGAGACAATTTTAAAAAGAAAAAACTTTTAGTAGATTATGAATGTTGTTCGATCTCACCGAATCTCATCAAATACGACATAGGACAAATTTATTTTTGGTCCGTTCGTTAACTTTTGTGCTAAACTGTTTACGATTTAGGACATTTACGACAAAACGCAAGATCATGAATACACCTTATATTAAATATTTGACATAACGTTGATTTATATATTTAAATTATTCTATACTTGGTATATTCAATATAATTATTTATTTTTATAACGGAAGTGCAAAATCTTTGAAATTGCTTTACAATTTTCCTTCAAGTTCAAGAGTTGCTCACCAGAGCGCAACACTCACAAGCCATGCAGATATTGATTTAAAACCAGAGTACTCTAGCGGAGGTTTTAGAAAAATAAAATCGAATGTGTATTATATCTAATTAATCTAAAATGACTTAATAGGTTAACACTTTCACGACGATTTATAATTAATATTTTGATTTTAATTTAGGAGAACGGTAATCATTTTTTGAAATACAGTATATATACAGAATTAATTTTCAACAATTCCGATAGATAGCGTTTTTATTCAAGAAATATATGCTATCTGGTGGAGACATTGAGAAATAGAGTTTCATAAATTTTTCGCTGATGGCGCTGATGGGAAATACCTGGAAGGGAAATATAAATTATTTATAAACAATCTCGAAGCAAAATTACTTTTTAATTGGCATGTACTTGTTTTCCTTTTTGCTTGGTTGTTTTTAATTCCGGAACAAATATTTTCATACCTGTTGAAGAAAAAAAAAAAAAGATTATAGCATATATCATCTTCTATAGCTAGAAGAGATTCATATTTAAATACTGTATAGTTTTTAAGACCAAAAAATTTTGTTCAGATTTGAGATCAATTATATACTGATAGGCATTTTTCAACCTTTTCTGATGCTTTGATTGAAGAGGCATATTGGATTTCATTTTTTCCCGCAGATTCCGAAAATTACGCAGATATTTTCACTAATCACGTAATTTGAAAATTAAAAAAAAAAGTTCGATTACAATGATATAGACCGTTTATTTTGAAAGTGGTGTAAGTCCATTTTTAAAAAAAAATGAGATATCACATAATTTATGCTTAAATTAATGTAAATTTTCTATGTATAACTAGCAAGGGGTAACTTTTTTTAAAAATTCCCATGTTTTGTACAATTGAAAATTGGTCGGTAAATAGATTTTTTAATAAACATATGTTAACCTTTCATTTTCTCGAAACAATAGAAAATGGACTTATACTACTCTAAAAAATGACTGCCGCACACAACTTTCTCTTACCTTCGGTATTCGAAAGTTGTGTACTGTGCTTGTCACACCAGATTTTTTGTGTCGACATATGGTATATGTAGTTTCCGCCGATATATTAGAATTCAAGATGTAAAATTTATAAGTATGAGAAAATATTTAGCCCTCGGGGCATGGCGTAGAGGTTAGCGTGCTAACCTCGTATACCAAACGTCGCGGGTTCGGACCCCAGGCAGTCCGATGATTTTATTTAAGCCAATTGGATACCAAATGGCTTAAATAAGAATGCCTGGACCCCTATATGTATATTTATATAATAACGGTTATCGTCTAAAGTCTTAAATGGCCTGAGTTGCCGAAAAGACTGTGTGAATGTGTGTGTGAGTGTGAGTGTGAATGAGAAAAAAAAGTGTGAATGTTTTTTTTTGAAAAAAAAAAAAAAATAAAAAATAAAATTTATAAGTATGAGAAAATATTTATATTTTGTTATCATGGCAACTATTTCTCCTATCTTTCCTATGAAACACAAGAGTAAAGTGGTCTTCAAAAGATTTCAATCGCAAAATGAGAATATACATTTTAAAGAACATCTAAAAAATAATTGATTTTTGAATTAAAAAAAAAAATCGTTGGAGCAAATTTTGAGAAAATCGAAAAAAACTGAAAAGTGCCCAAATAAAGTACTTGTACTCTTAGGCCAATTTTGATTAAAAGCTTCGTGTCTCGTTCCAGGGGGTGTTTAACTTAAATATAAAATTTCAACCTCCTAGCTATTTTCGTTCTTGAGATATTTTGTTCACAGACACACAGACAGACAGACAGACCATGTTTCGAAAACCACTTTTTTTGGATTCAGGGGACCTCAAAACGTGTATATCCGTCAAAATCTCGACATCGAATTTTGACAGGAATCCAATACTTTCTCTCTCTCTATATATATTAACATATATATAGAGGTAAGAGAAAGTAAAAAGACAATAAAGATGTTGGCCTAATATGTATTTACAAGTTGAGAAAGGCGCGGCTTCGCCGCGCCCATCTCAACTTGGCCTGGCGGGCGGCGTCTCGTTGCGTGATCAGTAGTTTTTCTCTTAATTTTAAAGCCCATATTATTTTCGCCTAAATGAAAATACAATGAATCAAGTTTAAAATTTGAGTATTCGCCCTGCCCGGCCTCTGGGTTTTGAAGGCCATGAGAAAATTACGGGCAAGAAGCAAGCCTAAATTTCCCTTTAATAAACTGATTCGAGCCAACGGGCATGCAAATGAAATCAGGCGGACAGGAACCTATTAAAAAAAATCAAGAATTTTAAAATAAAAATTTCGGGGGTGGGGCAATTACACAAAAAGTCTTTAAACTTTCAAACCCCTTGATAGATATTCATTGAAGAATTTTAAATCCAAAAAAGCATGTTAATATTTGAAGAAACAGAAGAATTAAAAATTTCGGGGGGGGCAATTACACAAAAAATCTTTCAACTTTTAAACCCCTTGATAGATATTCATTGAAGAATTTTAAATCCAAAAAAGCATGTTAATATTTGAAGAAACAGAAGAATTAAAAATTTCGGGGGGGGGGCAATTACACAAAAAATCTTTAAACTTTGAAACCCATTGATAGATATTCATTGAAGAATTTTAAATCCAAAAAAGCATGTTTATATTTGAAGATATAGAATTAAAAAATTTGGGGTGGGGGTGGGCTGCCGAATTTAAAAAAACTCTGAAACAACGAATTTAGATTCTTATCAAGGGAAGGCTTTAGGGAAGAAACCAAATTGATATCTCTCCTGGTTAAAAAAAAAATTTGAATTTGCCTCTCCGGCACCGCCCTCTCTGTATTTCGCCAATCAGCGCTATCCCTAAGGCCTGATTGGTTGTTTCACACATCGGACACGCTTTTTAGCGCTTTATTATATAGTATATGATGTTAATTTAATGTTTTTCCTGTCTTCAAATACTCATTTATTTTTGTTTAAATAAATTTGAAATTTTGATTTCATGTTAAGTGTTGGTTTAATCAAACTTAATTTACTCTCAACTCTCAAACTAGAGAAAGAGATTTTAACTTTTTGACAGTTTATAAAATCACTTTGCTCCTTTTGTTTATAAACTTGTTGTTGAATCTTGGGAAGAAATTAATTTTAGTTGGAAATAAAATTATAGTAAAATGGGTATTTAATAAAATAAATTTTGTGAAATTTTAAACATGGATGATTAGACGACTATATTAAAATAATCTTCTAGCATCCGTCTGTCTGTCGGTCTGACAAGCTCGGAGCAACTTCCAAATGGAGGTTGGAGATGAACAAAGGAGAGCATTACTAATAGTACTGAAAATTAGTCGAGGCCCTAAGAAAATATTTTCCAATAGATATAGGGATTAGTCGATTCACTCCCCGTCTCCCCGAATATCGAAAAGAAGAGATTATTAGACCCCCACCCCCTATCTTTGATATGCGGCTGACTAGAGGAGTTTCATATATGCAACCTGAAAGATAGGCAACCGAAATAACTCTCATGTTTAGTTGCTTATTTGGAGAGATTCATCTATATAGTGTGCAAAATATTCATTAGTGATTTGGTGATTTGAATTAATTGCAAATGTGAACTAATTTATTCACCCCATATGGGAAAGTGTTCCTTCATAAGGGCCCGGGCCCTAGTAAAAACGGAAATATTTAGATTTTGTGTTCCTGGGAAGGCATGACTGGCCAAAGAAGCCCGGATCCCCCGAAATTTTTAAAATGTATATATTTATCTATTTCTATTATATTTTCATATGAGAAAATGCCTTGTGTAAACACAAATAGTAAAAAGAGAAAAATATTTCCATATACACATTGTCTTTGAGAAAATATAAGAGCCACTTCACAAAAGCAAATATTCAAATAGAAAAAAATCTGGTGTGACTAGCGCACAGCACACAACTTTCTCTTACCTTCGGTAATCGAAAGTTGTGTACTGTGCTTGTCGAAATGAATAACTGATGATTTTTTCTTATTTCAATAATTTTAATTTTATAAATTCATAACACAAATCGGACTAATAGTATGACTCAATATATTAGCAGTAAATCAATTTTGTTTTAATTTTAATCCGTTAATACATTTCATTAAATATCTCCGAGTTACTGATAATATTTTAGATTATCCTTGCTTTTAACCATTCAAATTTATGGATTATTTCTATGGATTATGGATTAATCACTTATATTCGATTGAAGTTGAATTTAATCCAATATAATTCGCAATTAAATTTCCTATAATTGATAGTGATAATATAGAATATGTTTTATATAATACATAATCAAAAAAAAATTACGCTTGAATGTAGTAGGCCTACAATAATGATTTAATGTGAAATTATAATAATAAAGGATGCCAAATATGGCATATTAGGCCAGTCAATATTGACATTTAAATCGCAAAACGAAAAGTATTTCTACATTTTTGGTATGTTATTTGGACCCCTTAGGGGAGTGTGAAACCACATTTTGGAAGCAAAAAAAAGTTGTGCTTCCCGCGTAATACGAGAAAAACTGCCTAATTTCCGCACTTTTTTCAGTTTTTGCAGTTTCATTAAAAAACTATGGTCTTTTTGACATTAAGTGCTTATACCATTTTGAAAGTATATTAAATTTGAAACAATTCAAGCCAACTTACAGCTCCGTTTCTCTAATAGTTTTTGAGATATGATGATTGAAAAATGTACAAGATTTTCACAAATGTCACAATTTTCAGTTTTGCTTATGTTTAAAGCCGAATATCGGCATAACCGCTCAAGCTAAAAGAAAAATCGTGAGAAATTGAGTTTTAGCACATTTAATTACCTTTCATTTAAGCGCAAAACGGGGTCATTAACAATTATATTTCTTCTGTAAACTTAAAAAACAAAAATTCCAATAATACAAGTTTTAAATAACCCTACATGAAATGGCATTATATCTCAAAAAGTATTAGAGATACAGAGCTGTAAGTTGGCTTGAATTGTTTCAAATTTAATATACTTTCAAAATGGTATAAGCACTTAATGTCAAAAAGCCCATAGTTTTTTAATTAAACTGCAAAAACTGAAAAATGTCCGAAAATTTTGAAGTTTTTCTCGTATTAAGCAGGTAGCACAACATTTTTTTGATTGCAAAATGTGGTTTCACACTCCCCTATGTGGTCCAAATAACATACCAAAAATCCAGAAATACTTTTCGTTTTGCGATTTAAGGCCTTTTTTTGTCTTTATTGACTGGCCTATATGAATTTGCCAAAAAAATGAAAATTGAGATTAAATTTAGATAATTTTTTTGTCCTGAGGAAGATTTCTATTTTTCTGATTGATGCTTTACTCCATGTGCAAGTTTTTACTTTCTCTTACCTATATATGTTAATATATAGAGAGAAAGTATTGGATTCATGTCAAAAATTCGATGTCGAGATCTTGATGGATATACACGTTTTGAGGTCCCCTGAATCCAAAAAAGTGGTTTTTGCGACATGGTCTGTCTGTCTGTGTGCCTGTGTGTCTGTCTGTGAATAAAATATCTCAAGGACGAAAAGAGCTAAGAGGTTGAAATTTTATATTTAAGTTAGTTATCCCCCTGGAACGGGACCAGTCACACCAGATTTTATATCTTTTATGCTAATATATCGGCGGAAACTAAAAAATCTGATGTGACAAGCACAGAACACAACTTTCTCTTATTAAAGTTGTATCCTGTGCAACCAGTCACACCAGATTTTTAAACTATGAATATTAAATTCTTTTATTTAAAACAAACAGAATTTTACACCCAAACAAGAAGAGATTAATTGAAGTTGAAAAGGTTCGAACAAAAGACGATAAAATAAAAATAATTTCAAGCGTTATTTATTTCTTCTTCCATCATTTGAGATCAATAGAATTGCTTTCTTGTCATAAGCTCTCAAAAGTTGGATGTTTGTTGCAATTATGGCTCGGGGCCAAGCAGCCAAGACTCTTTCCTTTTACTATCATCCCTTTGAATATCACATTCCACTGCAGAGATAAGCAACTCTGGGCAATCTGCCGAAAAAATAATTTATTTTGAGATTGATGGATGTCCTCTGAGCATCAGCCAAAAATAGAGAATTATTAAAAACAATTGAAGACATTTGTAATTCCTAACAAAGAATTTTGGATCTTGAATGCTACTAAATAACTGCTAATAGAATATAATAGCTAACAATTAATTCTATTGTTGCCAACGAGTGTTTGTTTTTTTATGTTGATTTCTAAATACTCTCAGAATTTTTTAACTCCCAATGACGAGTGATGCCGAGGATATATCTTCTAGTAAAAAATTTGAGGCAAGAAATATTTCTTATTGGAAAAATAGGAAAGAATTTACAGTAGTAAATTTCAAAGGGACGCTCACTGTAGATTTTCTTGAAATTTAACATTTTAATAGTAAATAAACATTTTGTGTGTGATCGTTATGAGACATATTTCTTTCGATTTGAAATGAAAAATAAATGTGAATCAATGTGCCACATTATAGTCGGAGAGCTGGCAACAAAAACAGTCGCAATAAAATCCCAACATACAAAAAAACATTTTGTTTTTAATCATAACTCACCTTATCCACCTGAAGTGAAAGACGAGTAAACTTCCTCAAAAAGTAGATTCTTTTATATATATATATATATATATATATATATATATATATATATATATATATATATATAAAACTCGTTCAATCCATTAATTCAAAAAATAGGCTTTTCTAAAGGCTAATATTTTCAGAATAGGTTGCATTTTAGTGTTGGAAAGATACTCTAGAGTCAGCACTTGCAGTAACGAGGCGTTTAGCGGGAATAAGCCGGTAAAGGTGCGGGAAGATGGTTTTTCGTAAATATCTCGAAAACTATACTGTTTTCCGCAAAAATTCATCTATACAAAAATAATTGAAATTAAAGTACAAACAAAAATGGTCAAGTACATAATCACGCTAAAGTGAACGATTCGGGAGATTTAGAGGGGTAAAATTTATAATTCATATGAAAGGAGACACTGATAGAGAATTTGTCTTGTTACCATGACAACCATTGTTAGAATTACAAATTTTACCCCTCTATATCTCCCGAATCGTTCACTTTAGCGAGATTATGTACTAAACCATTTCTGTTTGTAATTTAATTTCAATTATTTTTGTATAAATGAATTTTTGCGGAAAACCGCATAGTTTTTAAGATATTTGCAAAAAACCATCTCCCCGCAAATTGACCGCTTATTTCCTCTAAACGCCCAGGTACAGCAAGTGCTGACTCTAGAGTATCTTTCCAACACTAAAATGCAACCTATTCTGAAAATGCCTTCAGAAAACTCTTGCCCATTTTTGTCGCCAGCTCTTGGACTATTACCTTATAATCGTAAAAAAAAAATATATAAAGTCACGTGAGCTGACAGATGTTTATAATGATGACGTAACTAGTGGCGCGTCAAAATATACAAGTGTCAAAAAAATAAGAGGTTAAAAGAAGTTACTTCTCCATATTTAAGAATTAAATGGCCACATTTGTTTACATTCTGATCAATGTAAACAATATATAGAGAGAGAAAGTATTGGATTCATGTCAAAAATTCGATGTCGAGATTTTGATGGATCTTCACGTTTTGAGGTCCCCTGAATCCAAAAAAGTGGTTTTCGCGACATGGTCTGTCTGTCTGTCTGTGTGTCTGTCTGTGAACAAAATATCTCAAGAATGAAAAGAGCTAGGAGGTTGAAATTTTATATTTAAGTTAGGCACCCCCCATGGGACGTGACACGAAGCTTTTGAACAAAATCGACCTAAGAGTACTAGTACTTTACTGATGCAATTTTTCAGTTTTTTTCGATTTTCTCAAAACAAACGATTTTGATTAAAATCCAAAAATCAATTATTTTTTAGATTCTCTATAAAATGTATATTCTCATTTTGTGATTGAAATCTTCTGAAGACCACTTTACTCTTGTACTCCATAGAAAAGATAGGAGAAATGGTTGCCATGGTATCAAAATATAAATATTTTCCCCATACTTATAAATTTTACATCTTGAATTCAATTGTACCCTACTGTCGGAAACTAAATACATGTCGACACAAAAAATCTGGTGTGACAAGCACAGTACACAACTTTCGATTACCGAAGGTAAGACAAAGTTGTGTGCTGTGCGCCAGTCACACCAGATTTTTTAAAAAATTGGAAGTGCTAGGGACCAAAACGTATTTTTCCCTGAACCAGTTTTTATGCTCAATATGTATATGTAGGCTAATTATTATTTTTCTACGACCTTTAGTCAGGCCCTAATTTTTATGCTTACGGACAGACAGACAGACCCGGAATCTCTGCATAAGCTCTCTCCCTTAGTACTACTTACAGTGAGATTTAAAACTTAAACTTCTCTAGAAAAACATTTTCTTGTAGATTTTCTTCTACACTTTTTCAAAATCAAATTGGAATTAAACAAAAATATCAATATATCAAGATATAATGTCGATAGAATTCTTAGGTATTTAAATATTTATAAAGGTACAGTTATAAAGGTATAATTATTATTAATTCTTCTAGTAAAAAAATTTCTTCTACAAAATGTTTTTCTACCTTTAACTAACAGAGTATGTTATTTAATACATGATTTATTGGTAGAAAAAATTTGGCACGTAATGATTATTTTTCTTTCTTCGATTATACAATAAAACGACAAGAGATAGAAAAATTTCTTTCTTTTTTTTTGAAATTTTTGACAGAATTCATGTTTTCTGGTCTGCTAAAATAGAGAGAGGTTGTTTTCTCAAAGATGCCTATCATCCTGTCTGTCAGAACACTTGACAGAACCCCAAATCTCTAGCTTAGTTAATCAATCAATACGAAATTTTAAACGTCAAGGCAGAGATTTTACTTTTTTTATTATTATCTATTTTGTGTGTCCAATTGGATAAGATTTATTTATGTAAATAAAACAAAACAAAAAAAATATATTGTTAACGAATTGGAATTAATACCACTGGAGAGAACAACATTAATAACGATAGAGTTATTACTTAACCGAGTGTTAGCTCTCTCTCTCTCTCTCTCTTTCTATCTTTTTAAATTTTTAAAATTTAACGTTTAAAATTTTAAATGTTGATTATAAATTTTAAACAAGCTTAAAAATCTTGTGTGACTGTCGCACAGCACACAACTTACTCTTACCTTCGGTAATCGAAAGTTGATGAGTTGAATTGCTTAGATGCGTACTAAAATGCTCGAGAAAAAACAAAACGTGAATTATCTTAACAATCGTGTTTATTTTCGTCAAAAAATTATTAACAACAATGAGAAAAAAATTAATTGATTATTACATTATTAATAGGAATGAATTCCTTTAGTCAATTTTTCGCTCGGAGTAATTATTGACATTAAATTAAAATAATTAATTAGTAAAATCTCCGAACAAAAGTTGTATTCTGTGCTTGTCACACCAGATTTTTTTGAGTCGACCTATATTTAGTTTCGGATACTACGGTAGATTTGAATTCAAGATGTAAAATTTATAAGAATGGGAAAATATTTATATTTTGTTACTATGGCAACCATTTCTCCTATCTTTCCTTTGAAGTACAAGTGTAAAGTGGTCTTCATAAGATTTCAATGGCAAGATGAGAGTGTATATTTTAAAGATCATCAAAAAAATAATTGATTTTTGAATTTAAATCAAAATTGTTAGAGCAAATTTTGAGAAAATCGAAAAAAACTGAAAAAGTGCATCAGTAAAGTACTAGTACTCGTTAGCCGATTTTATTCAAAAGCTTCGTGTCATGTGCCAGGGGGGTACCTTTCTTAAATATAAAATTTCAATCTCCTAGTTCTTTTCGTTCTTGAGATATTTTGTTCACAGACAGACAGACAAACCATGTTCCAAAAACCACTTTTTTGGATTCATGTGACTTCAAAACCTCGACATCGATTTTTGATAAGAATCCAATACTTTCTCTCTATATATATTAACATATATAGAGGTAAGAGAAAGTAAAAAAAATTTCAGCTTCTAAAAAGAAATTTCGCTTAGAATAATATATTTTTTATAAGATATAAATATTTGCCCAAGCCTGGCTCAACTGAGACAACATCTCTTCTAACTTTTATCATTTTTTATAGACAGTTTTTTTCGATCCTGGAATCATATATCGAGGTGACGAGAAAAGGTCACAGGAGATATTTTTCTTTTTAATAGTTTATTGGTTTGGCTTTGTTGAATGATAAAAAGTCATTTTGCAAAATTTTTAATTTATCTCCTATTTTAAGACTTCTCACAAAATATCGCCCTGATAATTGAATCGTTTATTTCAGAAAGCACCTAAGTGCGCTTTTTTCAACTTTCGGAAAACTAAAGAATCCTGTTTTGCAGCTTAAGTATACGTCTAGTCTCGTTCAAATATTTTTTTACCAAATCAAAAACATGCTATTGGGATAATCTAAAAGATGTATTTACCTTTAAATTGTACAGTAGCACCAAAAACACATGATTTGAAATTTTGTCGCCTAGGTGGGTTCTGAAATAAACGATTCAATTGATACAATTATTACTCTCGTGAAAATTTAACGTAATGAGTACCACTTTATAATATTCCGTTCCTAATATTTAAGGTTTTTAAACGAACTCGTTATTTTAAATAAGATATTTTTTTAGGTATATAAGCATGGGCGTAGCCAGACTTCTTGTTAGGGGGGGCCAACCCCTCGTTAGAGCGACAGAGAGGGGGTTTGCAATTAATATATACATAGAGTATTAATTATTTATTTAAATAAAAAAAATTAAATTAATGTAGTGAATTGCGGTGTTAAAAAAAATTTCCAATGGGAAAAATATATATATATATATTTTTTTTTAATTTTAGGACTAGCCAGGGGGGGCAACGGACCCCCCTGCCTCCCCCTCGGCTACGCCATGTATATAAGTGAGTTATGCATTATGTTAGACATATGATGCAAGTTGCTTCGGCCATAATACTGTAGCAATAAGAAAACTGGCATCCTCCCCCTATATTTGGGGAAAGACGCCACTTAGTTCAGAAACAAAGGAGATGAAACTCAAAAAGTTTTTTTCCAAAAATGTTGCATAGTATTCACATCATGTTTTTTTGAAGGAGGGTAATCCCCCCCCCCCCTCCGTATTTATATTCAACACATTTTTTTTGACTTTTCCATAATTCAATATTATGAGAATTTTGTAATTTAAGATTTCTTTAACGCCCCACTCAAATAGAGGAAATGAACATCCGAGCTCGGCTTGCAAGGTTTCCTCATTTCGAATTTTGAATACAATCGTCGCTTCTATTTAAACAATAAGCAAATATTTGACATGAAACTTTTCTAATCTGATTCTTCTTATTTGCAAGCAACTCAATTTATTTCTTACAAATAAGAGAGCTTAAAAAAAAAGGTTTCAAGTTCACTTGTCATTTACGAACCAAAAATAGAGAAAACTCTGGTGTGACTGGTCGCACAGCACACAACTTTCTCTTACCTTCGGTAATCGAAAGATGTGTTCTGTGCTTGTCACCCCAGAATATTCGAGTCGACATATATTTAGTTTCTGACAAGGTACATTCGAATTTCAAGATGTAAAATTCTTTTTTTTTTTGTAAAAAAAAAACATTCACACTTTTTTCTCATTCACACTCACATTCACAGAGTCTTTTCGGCAACTTAGGCCATTTAAGACTTTTAACGATATCCGTTATTGATTAAATATACATATTAGGGGTCCAGGCATTCTTATTTAAGCCATTTGGTATCCAAATGCCTTAAATAAAATCATCGGACTTCCTGGGATCCGAACCCGCGACGTTCGGTATAGAAGGCAGGTACGCTACCAACTACTCCAATACAAGCCCCGTGGGCCATGTAAAATTTATATGTGAAAAAATTTATATTTTGTTACCATGGCAAACATTTCTCCTATATTTCCTTCGAAGTACAAGAGTAAAGTGGTCTTCAGAAAATTTTAATGGCAAAATGCGAATATACATTTTGAAGAGCATCTAAAAAATAATTGATTTTTGAATTTTAAACAAAATCGTTCGAGCGAATTTTGAGAAAAACGAAAAAAACTGAAAAAGTGCATCAGTAAAGTACTAGTACTCTTTGGTCGATTTTGTTCAAAACCTTCGTGTCACGTCCCATGGTGGTGCCTAACTTGAATATAAAATTTCAACCTCCTAGCTCTTTTCGTTCTTGAGATATTTTGTTCACAGACACACACACAGACCATGTCGCGAAAACCACTTTTTTTTTGGATTCAGGGGACCTCAAAACGTGTATATCCATCAAAATTTCGACATCGAATTTTTGACATGAATCCAATACTTTCTCTCTATATATTATATATTCATAAATAGGTAAGAGAAAGTAAGTTATTTCCGAAAAATCAAGTACAAGTTTCAATAAAGAATAAAATTTATATAGCTATGTGACCTATTTAATAGAATCGAAAAGTAGGCCAAAAATCGGAGAGGGAAAAAAAAAACTTTTCAAAGGTTTAGTAAGCTATTTAGTCAAGATGAAATTTGAACCTTAAAAACAGGAGAGCGTGTAAAAACAATTTTTTTTTTCAACTATTCATTTGCATTGCTAATTTTGAATCGGTTGTTAGGCATTTTTCTAATGAAAAATTTCCTCTCATTAAAGACATAAAAACCCATTGAGCCTTCAAATTACATGACCTCTTTGTTTATAAATAGCATTTGGGGGTGGGATATAGAAACTTTTTTGAAAAGCGTGACCCAAAGCATCATTAAGCCAATAAAAATTGACTTTTTTTTACTATTATTATTATTATTTTGTATTCTTCTTGATTATGAATCTCCCTTCTGACCGAGAGGTTAAAACTTAACGTTCTACCCATCATTAGTTGTGAGATATTATCAGGGCCGCAGACAGAGGGAGGATAAATTCCCGGGGTCCGGGCCTTCAACCATATCTCCCTATTGATAAAAAAAAAATTAAATTATTATTAGGAGAGGACGGGAGCCTTCCCGGGACACAGCATCCATGTAAAAATAAAAAACGCCGACGTTTCGAGCGCTAGTCGCACTCATCTTCAGGGCAAGCAGTATTGCCAAAATTAAGATGAAGATGAGTGTGACTAGCGCTCGAAACGTCGGCGTTTTTTATTTTTACTTGGCTGCTGTGTCCCGGGAAAGCTCACGTCCTCTCCCACAGCCATCAAACTTAACAATTTAGCAATTAAATTATTATTATATTTTTTAAGACTTCGCCATTTTAGGTCATATAGACCAGTGATTTCCAAAATTATGTTACCACGCCTCCCTTAAAAATATTTAATTGTATGACGGCTCCCCTCCCCTCCCCCCCCCATTTTATAAAATAATTCAAACACTAAAAATTTTATTTCTAAATAATTAATAAATAAGGGGCGTATATAAGCGGGATGGCGAGACCCCCCCCCCCCGAAGTTTTTCAAATAGTTGTACAAATATACGAGTATATAGCCAATATCTATATTTTTGTTTGAAAAAGTACGTCGCATAAATAAAAGAAATTTAAAAAAATGAAATATATTAAATTATAAGCATTTTTTTAAAAAGACATTTGTCTTTGAGAGGGCCGGGGCTAAGGTAAAATCAGAATCAGAATCATAGAAGAAGCGTGTCTGCACTCTCTCTCTTCTACAGGTATTACCATGGTCAAAGCTCCGCCGAATTAAAATCATTTATCCCACCCAAAGCAACATATCCAAGGAACACGAGAGAGGCATCGTCCCAGCATCCCTATGCTGTTCAGATCACGACTAACAGAACTAGTCAATTCCAATCTTCCTTTGTTTCCATGACCTCCTGTGATTGGAAAAAGCTCCCTCCAAAAACTACAATCTTCAGACTTTCAAATCTAATCTCAACAGGCATCTTCTCAGTTCCCGCAGTTGAGTTCCCCTTTTATGCTTCTCTTTTTTTTAATATATTCCTCCTGGCTGCAAGTGACCACTGGTCATATATAGGACTTCGGACCTTATGTACCCATTACGAAAAAAAAATGATTTAACCAAAATTTGTCTCTTTGAGGGCCCGGGCCTCCTTGGAGCTTAGGTGAAAACGGAAAAATTTGGAATAAAAAAAAAATTTAACGAGAATTTGTCTTTCAGAGGAAGGCCCTTGGGCCCCTCGGGACCGAGGTATATCCTGTATTTTAAAAATATTTTTGTGTGTGGGGTAATACGTCTAACGATGTTATCCATTCTTTTTTGGCGATGGCCTTTCTTTTGATAACGGGATGAGGAATAAAAATGTTTACTTAATTCTTATATTTTTTTTTTTAATGAAAAACAATAAGAACTTGATTTGATGACGGAAATAAAGAATGAAAATTTTATTTTATCAATGGAGTGGCAAGGATTCATAAAAAACATTTACATTTATTGGGAAAGTTATTAGATTCTTTCAGACATTAAATTTAATCATATTAAATGGCTTTTTTCTTTTCTTTGATTTCTTTTTAAGTTAAGAAAATTGACAAAATAAATGAGATTTATTTTAATATCTACTTTAAAGTTGGTCCATTGATTTGTTTGTTTGTTTATTTATTTATTATTATTTTTTTTTTAATCAAATTTAACTTTGTTTGAACGAATAAGAATATAATAAACTCTCCATATTATATCAATCTGATTTTTTTATATATATAAAAAAAAGCTGATGAAAAAATGGCTTTTGTTATTACAGTTGACTTTCTGTTATAAAAAGTTTTAATCAGATAAAATAAAAAAAAATTAACAGAGCTTGTATTATAACTTTTCTCTGCTCTAAGCCGAAAATGAAATTCAAAAGAATTAATTGAAATTATCTTTCCAATCTTTGATCGCTTTGCTCTATGGATTCTCAAAAGAGAATTGGACACTCGTAGGGCATGGACCCATAGGCGCCGGAACTGGGGGGGTCAAGGGTACATTGCCCCCCCCCCCCGGCATCCTACAGGGGAGGGGGGGGCAAGGGCGGTACAAGGGGGGGGGTAAAGGGGGGTAATTACCCCCCCCCCCCGAGATTCGAAAAAAATACCTTTTTTCGCAAAAAAATCTATTTTTAATGTAAAATTTTAAAAATTAATACTTAAAAATTTGAGGTGTATTTATATTCTGGCAAACAAGTACAGAATGCGCTTTTAAATTACCGAAATTAAAAAAAAATAGTGTGCTGTGTGACGAGTCACACCAGATTACCCCCCCCCCCCCCCCGAGAAACACCTCTGGATCCGCCCTTGGGGGGGGCAGAGGGGGGGCAAAATTTCTTTTTTTATTTCATTTATTTTTAAAAATGATATATTTTTACTTTTGAAAAATAAAATCTTCTAAATTAAAAAAATTAAAAGAGTAAGAAATTCATTTTTTTTTTTTTCAAATTTTTGATAAAATCACTGGCAAATTTTTTAAAATTTTAATTTTATTAAAATTGTGATTTTATTTAAAATTTTTAAAGTTTTATAGTAGATTTTATACTACAGTATTTGAACATATTAAATTATTTTAATTTTCTAAAAAAAAATTTTTTGCCCTGATTCAAATTCTTTCCGGCGCCCCTGCATGGACCTACCTCTACCCGAATCTCTTGATTGACAGATGCTTTGAAAACTTCCCCTTTTCTCAGTAGAAGACTTATTTCTTTACTTTCTCTTACCTATATATGTAATACAGTATATAGAACCAAATTCATTTTGGATTTTTAATTTTATTATAGAACCAGACTTTTATTTTTTATATTAAATCTAATAGGTATTAGATAATCAGAAAGCTTGTTTTGGCAGGTCATGTCTGTTGTCTATTTATTTATTTTTATTTCCTGGTTTATTTGATTACCGCCTTCGCACCCAGCCGGGGGCTTCAACCCCCTGGTCCCCCCACCACAACACACAAAAATGTCCAGTACATATTCACGCTAAAGTGAACGGTAAAATTTGTAATTCATATGAATGGTTGTCATGGTGACAAGATATAAATATTTCTCTATCTCATTTTCAGTGTCTCCTTTCATATGAATTATACATTTTACCCCTTTATATCTCCCGAACCGTTCACTTTAGCGTGATTATGTACTAGACCATTTTTGTTTGTAATTTAATTTCGATTAATTTTGTATAGATGAATTTTTGCGGAATACCGCATAGTTTTCGAGATATTTGCGAAAAACCATCTTCCCGCAACTTTACCGGCTTATTCCCGCCAAGGCCCCCCGGTACTTCCTCCTTCACACATCGCAAATTTATTTTGAACTGACAACGAAGCAATTGGAATTTGCAGCGCTTATCCACATATTTGTATTTCATAATGAATGGTTGTCTTGTCTTGAACCATTACTGAAAGCTTCAGCAATTTTGACTCCGCCTATTCTACCCATCCAAGTGGGAGGAGCCAAGAGCCAAGAGCCAAGCCTCTTGCTCCTCCTCCTCTTCGCTTGATTTCCGGTTGCCTAACTACTAGGCACTCTCATTGCCGCATCTATCGTCAAGAAATGGAAAAAACGCGCAATTTTATTTTACGGCCAACGTTAGCGGGAACTAATCTTATAAAATATTAGCGCAAATGAAATATGTACGTATTAGATACAATAAAATAGTAATTCCAAAAGAAATATTTCGTAAAATTCAGGACTCTTTGTATTCAGTAAATAAAGGTGGTGCGAAGAACCTTATTACAACCCAAAGGGATTCAAATCTCTCCAAGAATTTTACTTTATATCATTATCCGACTCAAGTCACTACAAGTTATTTTATTATTTTTTTTTTTTATATTGGAAAAACTGGAAGTTACTTGGAACTAGTTATGTCTTCCAAGTAACTTGCTGTTTTTCTAATTGGAAGACATAACTACTTCTAAGTAACATCCTGTTTTTTCCAATAATTAAGAATGCTTGGTATGTTTCAGGAAACTTTTTTTAAAATAGTTTAAATCCTTATAAATTATAATAGAGCAACATATACACGGAACACAAGGGAGGCATCGTCCCAGCATCCCTATGCTGTTCAGATTTCGACTGACAGAACTAGTCAATTCCAATCTTCCTTTGTCCCCTTGACTCTCCCGTGATTGGAACAAGCTCCCTGCGTCCATCTTCCCCAAAACATACAATCTTCAGACTTTCAAGTCTAACCTCAACAGGCGTCTTCTCAGTTCCAGCAGTTGAGTTCCCCTTTTATGCTTCTCCTTTTTGTTTTTATTTTCTCCCCTAGACCATTGGTCATTATAGGTCTTCGGACCTTATGCAAACTAAGTCCAAAAAAAAGTAGCTTAATATCGGGAATGTCCGAGAAAATACGTTTTTGATCAGCAGAGACGAGCATTCTCCCTTTTCCCTTCAATATAAAATATGTCAATCACTAAGGAAACTGACTATGCCCATAAATAATGTTGTTATTATTA
>JAKCPI010000359.1:0-23659 GCA_023213315.1 Euborellia annulipes | reverse complement strand
ATGTTTTATTCATCTTATTAAAAAGGAGAGAAAATAATTCATCAGTTTTTAAGCCAGAATGTTTCAAAGAAAATGCAAGCAAAATATCATTAAACAAGGTAAGACTTAATTAACAAACATAAAAAAAATGAAAACGAGTCGAATTTTTATTTAATTTTAAATTAACACTGGGCGTCAGGGAAAAACATTTATAAATCAATTCAAAGAATTTAACATAGTTTAAGGGGATTTTCTTGATCGACAGTCCTTAAACTATCAAAAATCAAACGGAATTTATTTATTTTTTTTAGGGTAACCTTGATTTTTGGGGAAATCTTTAAATTTGAATTGTCATTTGAGACCAACAAAAATATGATTCATTTTTTTATTTCTATATCAGAATTCCTTCCAAGATTTTTCTTGTCGTTGATCCAGGTTAACTCAACGTCATCTCGCTTTGCCATTTGGGGGAGTTTATTTATTTTCATCACTCTTATTTTCCAATCATATTATTAGTAACTATTATGTCTTTATAGCAAAGTGGTCCATGAGTCAAGGAATGATAAAATTTGGGTTCTATTTTTTATTTATTTCTTTATATAAAATACAAATTTTTTTTATTTTGAAATGTAAAAAAACTTTATCTAATTTTGGGTTAAATCTTTAATTTCTTTAATCTATTATTTTGCAAATTTTCTTAAATTTCCTATACTACAGAAATTAAATTAAAATGTACCGATATTTTAAATATTTAAGTGAAAAATTTTTTATTAATTTTTTATTTTAGTTGTGATTCGGATCAAAAGACATTCCTTTCAACTGATATGTTCGGAGCTCGAAGAGAACACTATCTCTCATCATCATATATATATATATATATATATATCAAGAAATTTTCAGAGAGAGCAAAATCTTAAGCCCGAATGTTTCAAAGAAAACGCAGTGAGATGAAATATAATGAAACACGGTACGCCTTATAATCTAATACAGCGGTCCTAACCTTTTTTGATGTGAGTCCCACTTTTCCCGTAAAAAAAAAAACGCTGAGGCCCACAATATTCAGGGGCAAAAAGGACTTTACAACTTTGAAAATTCATATAAATTTATACAGAGGACCTAGAGAGGTGATTGTAGTGTCAATTTGTAGAGAAACACATCAAGTTTGACTCACCTAGTTCGCTAGTGCCGAATCGCACTAGCGGCAGTTAAGCGTTAAAGATGGCTCTCTTTCACAGGACCCGAGCGTGCTAGCTCTGTATTTTAATTTAAAATAAATAAATAAATTTATTTACTGCATTGAGCTAATGCTCTTTACAGGAATTCTGGTAATACATAGTACATACATAATACATAATTGATAGAAAAAAAAAAGAATAAAAAATTAACATGCAAACAGAGTAATGACATTGATGATGGTTCCATAGCATTCTTTCGGGCCTAGGGCTTATTCATTCAGGGCGAAAGCTCTCAACCTCATCGCTCCCTCCATAAAGAGATCTAGGGCGTTTATCCTGTCAACATCTTCGGGGTGCAGCAAGGTTTTTAACATGTCCTCCTTCCCCAGCTCTGTCAGACCGTCAAGATGGGCTCTTCTCAAGGCCGCCAAGATGTGACTTGGTAGAGTATAAATCTTCCTGCACTTTCATGTTGCAGATGTCGCACATGGATCCAGGCTCTATCCTATGAGACGACCCGCCCACCGAGAAGTAGAAACATCTCACATTACTCAATCTAGCCTGATGTAGGACCCTCTCGTTTAGCTCTGGAGACTCCCATGCTCAAAATTCTGTTGTGGTTGTAGTTAAATAATTCGTACATTGGACAATATTCAGAGTTGTTTGCTCTCTCAATATCCAATCTATAGTAATAAGTTTGGAGTTCGTTTTATTAGGCTGTTTGCATTTTTTTGAGCAATTCACCGTCCTGGACTCTCCATAGATCTTCTTTATCCATGAGCAAGAAGTATCCCCTCATCTGCGCTACCCAGTTGTACCTGATATTTTAATATAAAAAATCCAAGTCATATAAATTTATGCAAAGAAGCTACAGAGCTGGTTTTAGTGTTTTTTTAAACTAAGAGAAACACATCAAGTTTTTTTTTACCTAAAACTAAAGATGTTCTTCCTTTGGTTATCCTGCACATATCCCATCAGTAGTCAATTCTTTAGTTTGAGGAAAAAAAATTTGATGTGTTTCTCTACAAATTGACACTACAATCACCTCTCTAGGTTCTCTGTATAAATTTATATGAAGTTGTAAAGTCCTTTTTGAAACATCCTGTATATGTACAGTGAGGGACAATATTAAGTCCCACCCAGGGTTTTCTACTTGTGATTATTTCATTGTTTTTAAAAAAAATATGTATTTTTTAATGGAAACTTTCATGGTTCAAATCTAGAAAATTTTCAATAAATATTTTCATTTTCTTTTATAAAAACAATGAAATAATCACAAGTAAAAAGCGCATGGGTGGGACTTAATATTGACCCTCACTGTACAGTATATATATATATAAATATATACAATTTTTATCTTTCCTTAAATGTCCGCGGCCCAGTTTCAATCAGCTCGCGGCCCACGGGTTGGGAACCGCTGATCTAATACAATAATTTGATCAACAGAAAAAAACAGAAACGAATTTTATATTTTAAACTCCGTGTAGTAGTAGTTAAAGCAAGTAAAATTAGACTGCTGCAAACACTCATCTTTTTTTTTGTATAGGTCCGAGATGTGTTCTAAGGAAAAACCTGCGCTGGAGACGACTGCTCGGGATTCCTTGGGCGGCCCATCGCACCTCGAGGAGCTGGGGGTGAAGATGAGCCTAGAGGCAATTGTTTCTGATCGAATCCTGCATAATGCTCAGAGAAATTGCCCTCAGGGAAAAACCACGCAGATCACAATGGACCGACCAGTTGAAATCATTCACAGGCAGTCCGCTTCTGGTTTCAAAACCGAGGACGTTGACTAGATAGGAATGGCGTCTGGCCGACGCAAGAACGATCTTTCCAATGACCATGACACGTCAACTTGACGAGAAGCGAAGAGGAAGTCAATCTGCCATTCTTGTTATTCTCAACTGGTGAGTTTATTTACTTTCTTACCTTTCCAGGATCATAAGTGACCCTCCACATACTCATCTATTCTCTTCTATTTTCGATAAATATCACTCGATTTTCTTTATAAATAGAAAGATTGTTAAATTAAAAAAAAAAAAATCAACAAATAATTTTCAATCAATTTTACAAAATATCAAAAAGAAACAATCCCTTAGGAAAATTGGACAAAAAAGAATTATTATCTTTCAAATTTTAAACAAATTAAGTACTAAGATTAAAAAAAAAAAGACAAAAAAAAAAAATTATTTTTTACTAATCCTTTCATTATCTGAATGAATTCTAATTTAGATTATCTAAATCTAAATTAACTCCCCAAATATTATTAATATTTTTGTAAATGCTCTCTTTCTCCATACACTCAGGCTCAAACATACGAATCATATTTAGTAAAACAAAATAATAATTTTTATCTTTTACAGAGCTGGCGGTTATTGCTAGAGCTGACCTCGAAAGATCAATATAGAGGGAAAAAGACCAGGATCAAGATGGAATCATTGTCAGGGTTTCTACTGCGAGGGTGTTGGATAGAGAGGACCTTGGCAAGAACGATTTTTCCACTGGCATTCGAGGCGCCAATTTGCGCTTACGACTAAAAAGCAAAGAAGTCAAGGTGAGCAATTCTTGCTATTCTAATCTGGGGAGTTCATATCATATTTAGCCATTTCTAATCAAATAATTACAGAGGATCAAGCTCCCCTATGCGTTTTCTTAAATGATTATTTTTTATAAAAGAAAATGAAAATCTTTATTGGATTTCTTTTCTACGTTTGACTAAAAAAAGATTCCATTAAAAACTTATCATACTTTTTTTAAAAACAATGAAATAATCACATGGAAAACGCATGCGGGTGCTTTGCTATATATTTCATGAAATTTTCCAAGAGAGATAAAAAACTTGAGCTGTTTTAAGCCAGAATGTTTCAAAGAAAATGGAGAGCGATTAAATATCATTAAACAAGGTAAGCCTTAATAATTTAATACAAAATTTTGCTTAAATTTCCTTTACTATAATAATTTTTGAGAAAACAGGATGAATAAAGAAGAGCAGCTAGTATTTGTATTTGTTTCATTTATTTAAGGCCCATTAAGCTGACGTTTCGGTCTCGGTCGAGACCATCCTCAGAGCTACAACATAGCAAGAAAAGCACAAATCCACAAATCTTGCTGTTGTAGCTCTGAGGATGGTCTCGACCGAGACCGAAACGTCAGCTTAATGGGCCTTAAATAAATGAAACAAATACTAGCTGCTCTTCATTATTCATCCTGTCTTCTCAATAAATTTATCCAGCTGTAAATCTACCTTTCTCAACATAATAATTTTTAATATTTTATATATAGTGTATATTGCAATATAATTTAATTTATTGGAAGAAAGGTGGATATTTAGGGTTGAATAGAAAAATATTTTTTTTAACTTTTTTTTAATTATATTAATTATTAATAATTTTAAATGACATTAACGATGATTCAATTTTTTATTTCTATACAGTAGGATATATATAAATATATATTATTTTAATTCTTATTATTTGATAATTATTATATAGAGATTATATATATATTTTTTCTTTTATTTTAGAATGCCTTCCAAGATTCTTCTTACCTTTGAACCGAGCTAACTCTCTATCTCCGTGAAGCTGGGGAGTAAAAGTGCGCTATTGTTTTCAATCGCATTCTGTGCTACAGAGAAACTGACCTCGAAAAGATCAATATAGAGGGCAAAGTCCAGGGGAAAAGACCAGGATCAAGATGGATCGACTCGACCAGTTGGAATCATTGTCAGGGTTTCCACTGCGAGGGTGTTGGATAGAGAGGACCTTGGCAAGAACGATTTTTCCACTGGCATTCGAGGCGTCAATTTGCGCTTACGACTAAAAAGCGAACAAGTCAAGGTGAGCAATTCTTGCTATTCTAATCTGGGGAGTTTATATCATATTTAGCCATTTCTAATCAAATAATTACAGAGGATCAAGCTCCCCTATGCGTTTCCTTAAATGATTATTTTTTATAAAAGAAAATGAAAATCTTTATTGGATTTCTTTTCTACGTTTGACTAAAAAAGATTCCATTAAAAACTTATCATACTTTTTTTAAAAACAATGAAATAATCACATGGAAAACGCATGCGGGTGCTTTGGTCGGTATATATATGTGACCGTCCACAGGAAATCAAATCTTCATCGGGATCAAAATTGAGTTTTTAGGCTTTCTGCATAGGACACATCCTGCTGGTATTTTTAGAATTTTTTTATCATTTTTTGTTTGGGAGATATGAATTTTTAAAATTTTGGTTATGAAAAACCTAGTTTAGAGAAAAATGAGTTTAAAGTTTGTTTGGTCCCTCTTCTCTTATCTCACCTTTGTCTGGTTTTTTCAATTTTTGTATATAAAATACATCGATTCTGAGGAACGAATATTTCATCATACATGTATAAGATGAAGAACTATTTTAACTAAATCGTCTCTCCTGAAAATTTAGCCAAGGGAAGATGTGGTATCTTTTCATGTGGACGGTCATATATATATATATATATCGCCTGCTCAGAATCATGGAGGCGAAAGTCTGAAATTCAACAATTAAAGAAAAGGTGTTTGAAAGTTTTATAAACACCTCTCCTTGGCAGCAACAGCTTACTCGTCAACTTTGGATGGAGGTAAGTTATTTAAAATTAATTAAAATCAAGATTAATTTTAATTTTGTATTTATTTCTCTTCCAACAGGTCAAGTGTTTTGCAAATTAATTTTATAAATTAACGTTGTAACATATAAAAATTGTAATTTCAGAAATTTTAAAAATTAAATTTGAAAAAAAAAAAAAATTCTAATTTCAGGTCTTGAAAATGGAATTGAAAAATTTTGAAAGTGAAATTTGCAAAACACTTGACCTGTTGGAGAGAAATAAATACAAAATTAAAATTAATCTTGATTTTAATTAATTTTAAATAACCTCCATCCAAAGTTGACGAGTAAGCTGCTGCTGCCAAGGAGAATATAATCCTCGTCTACAAAATATTTAAAAAAAAAAAAAAAAGTTTTATAAACATATCGCTCATTTGCTGCAAGAGTGTCATAACTCAAAATTTATATACACCTTCCTCAAAGCTTCTTTTTAACATGAAATGTTACTGTATTTGAAGTGAACAAAGAAAATTTGCGTTTCAAAAAAATGAGATATTTTGCTGCGAGTATGAAAAGCTCAGACATGTCCCGCCGTCAGGGAATAGAGCTTGTCTTTCCTGTCCTTACTGTGCCAATAACTCAATAAGGGTGATTTTTGAATTATGACGTTATTGCAGAAAACGAGCGATATAGACTACATTTAAATAGCCGGGCAACAAATGAATAGGCCAGAATCAATGGCAAAGAATGGAAATTTTCGCCACTTTGCCACTCAAAAGAGAAGACGTTTTAATAACTTTTGGTAGGCTTAACTTAAAAATTGAATTTTCGGACTTTTGCCACTCAGCATTCTCAGCAGGTGATATATATTTATGGAAAGGTGTTGAAGGGCATTCAGCCATAAGTAAAAAACTCTCGATTCTCTGTGAATGTTCAAATGTTTTGGGCAAATTTATTTACCCATCCTCAGTGAACAAATCCAGTGAGAGAGAGTTAAGTCTCCTTCATGCGTTGGGGTTCCTGTTAAAGAAAATCCCCCCGCATGTGTTATCTCATTTGATTATTATGAATTGAGATGAAATAATTGATAATCTCTTCTCTCATTCCATCCTTTCTTTTGATTGTATTTATTATAATTAATGGAGAGCGGAGTTTAGAATTTGGGAATCAGGAATTTATTTTTTTATAAATGACTTAGACAAATTAAATAAAGATTAAAATCACTTTTATTTATTTAATTAGGCTACATAATTATAACAATGCATTTTTTGTTTGCAGATTTTCGCATTTCGAATGGATCAAGGTTTCATAAAAATGCTTTGATGGTCTCCTTCGTCTTCGTCTTCCGTTGACGAGAGGGAAAGGAAGACCACAAAAATCTTTGTGAGTATAAAATATGCATAAATATTTCAATTTTTTGTATAATAATATAAATTACAATATAGTATATAATTTTATAAATTGTTGAGTTTTATGGCTGTAGATATTTAAATTAGGAGGGGACGGGACACAGCAGCCAGGTAAAATAAAAAACGTTATGTTCTGTCGCCGACGTTTCGAGCGCTAGTCGCACTCAT
Organism: Euborellia annulipes; assembly: GCA_023213315.1. Taxonomy (NCBI): domain Eukaryota; kingdom Metazoa; phylum Arthropoda; class Insecta; order Dermaptera; family Anisolabididae; genus Euborellia; species Euborellia annulipes. The sequence continues at coordinate 16,367 of JAKCPI010000359.1, read as the reverse complement.
CTTCAGGGCTTCAGGTCTGTTTAACAATTCTGCTTGGCCTGAAGATGAGTGCGACTAGCGCTCAATGGCGACAGAACATAACGTTTTTTATTTTTACCTGGCTGCTGTGTCCCGGAGAGCTCCCGTCCCCTCCTAATTTATAATTTTATATTTTTATTATAAAAAAAATATAAAGTAAAGAACAAGTGCAAATTCGGGCCCGGGCCCTTTAAGCTCTAAATCTAAAAATAATTAAAAATATTCATTTTCTTAATCTACTATGTGTCCGAACAGATTATCAAGTTTGTCGGGGGACTTGGAATCTATAATTGACAATTTTACAACCCTCAAAGCGAGGAGAGTAATTTTATAAAAACTCGCACCTTAGATGCCCCAAAATACTTATTTTACTTTCTCTTACCTATGTATATATGTAATATATATATAGAGAGAAAGTATTGGATTCATGTCAAAAATTCGATGTCGAGATTTTGATGGATCTTCACGTTTTGAGGTCCCCTGAATCCAAAAAAGTGGTTTTCGCGACATGGTCTGTCTGTGTGTGTGTGGGTGGGTGTGTGTGTGGGTGGGTGTGTGTGTGTTCAATTTTAAGGATGAAGGAATTGAGCTACGAGGATGAAATTTTATATTTAAGTTAAACACCCCCCGGGACCGGAAAAATAAGCTTTTAATCAAAATCGGCCAAAGAGTACTAGTACTTTACTGATGTACTTTTTCAGTTTTTTTCGATTTTCTCAAAATTCGCTCTAACGATTTTGATTAAAATTCAAAAATCAATTATTTTTAGATGCTCTTTCAAATGTATATTCTCGTTTTGCCCTCAAAATTGTTTGAAGCACACTTTACTCTTGTGCATCATAGGAAAGATAGGAGAAATGGTTGCCATGGTAACAAAATATAAATATTTTCCCATACTTATAAATTTTACATCTGAATTCAAATATTCCCTACTGCCGGAAACTAAATACATTTAGACACAAAAAATCTGGTGTGACAAGCACAGTACACAACTTTCGGAATTAATAATAATTACACAAGTCATTAATCTTTTATTTTTTAGATATAACACTGGAAAATAAAAATTAAAATTAAATAATATTATTTCAGAAAAAAAAACTAATACAAATTTGTAAGTATAATATGGAAAAAAAAATGATTAGTTCATGAATGGAAAATTATTTTTTATTTATTTCATTATTATAATAATTTCTCCCCCGAGGATGTCACCTTGTCGTGGTGGGGGAGCTAGGGGCCTCGGCCTGACCAAGAACATCCAAGTCTCATTGCCTTGGTTCATCCAAGGGAATTTAAACCAGAATAAGTGCTAAAGACCTTATATATTTATTAAATATGTAAATATATTTAATAAATATATTCTCTTTAGCGCCCCTGGCGCGCAGAGAGCCGGCGGCCCCCTTTTGCCTTGCTGCATGGATGCATGCATACATGCAGGGCAAGCGGGCGGCCGCTGCCGTCGCCTCTGTCGACTCCTGTTCTCTGCGCATGCGCCAGGGGCCAAAGAGTGGGGACTGGAGGCTATATAAGTCGTTGCGCGCATGGGTTGGTGGTCGGGGTTGGAGGAACAGTCAGACTGATCACATCGTCTCGCCTCTTACATGACTTTTAATTAGTATATTAATAAATAAAGACTTTTATATATTAAAGATTTCATTTATTCTCTATTACCCATCCCTAGTATATAATATTCCATTCTATTATCCTATTATATTATCCTAATATGAGAATATTAATTAAAAAAGCTAATTTAAATATTTAACTATTTTTAATTATTTCAAATTAATATTTTTTCTATCTAACTATTGAAAGTAATAAATATATCATTAGTATACTATTTAATTAAAGATTATTAATAATCTCAAAGTTAGTTTTTTATTAATAGAAGAATATTAATTAGAATAAATATTCTTCAGAAAAGTTTAGAGAGTGAAAACATATGCCCACGACCAACCCAATGGGGTAATGTGAAATTTTGTTTCAAACTGTAAAAAAATAATTAAAATTTATCAACTTTTTTTCTCGCAGTTTTTTCACTGCTTTCTTGCATAAAAATAATAATAATCGATTATTTATTACTGGATGAGGGAAAAATCGATTATTTGGGGGGGCTCATTTGAGACTAGTACTCCTAAAGAAAAAAAATTACAGCAGAAGGAAAAAAAAGCTAGTACGCGAAAAAAATCTCGTTATCGGTCGGAAATTAAAACTTGTATATTAAACTTAATGATGACAACATTAAAGTTTAATATACAAGTTTTGAAATTTTTTCCGACCGATAACGAGATTTTTCCGCGCTGCTGAAAGTTTTTTTCCTTCTGCTGTAATTTTTTTTTTCTTTAGATACTAGTCTCAAACGAATTTCGAAAAAATAATCGATTTTTTCTCAATAATCGATCGATTGTGAAAAATAATCGATTATTATTATTTTTTTATTATGCAGAGCAGTGAAAAAATTGCGAGAAAAAGTTGATAAATTTTAATTATTTTTTTGCAATTTGAGAAACAAAATCCTCCTCACATTACCCCCTTGGAACCAGATGGTCATGGGCATGTTTTTGAACTTTTCACCTCTCTAGACCTTCTGAAGAAATGTTAAGGCCAAAATTTCTTTTTCATCCCTCCAAATTCAATTCATGGCCCTATAATTAACGAAAAGGGGTGGAAATAAGTAGGGGGGATGTTCCCCCGAAAACGGTACGTGGTAGGGGAAACGGAGGTCATTTTACGTAAGAATCCGAAGGAATTATCCCGGGGCTTTTTTTCTTGCCGAGTAGTGGGTAATTATTAGAGATGTAGGCTATAAATAGAACAAATCTGCAGCCCAATTCGGAAATAAATTGAATAAATCTCAGTAATTAATCCCGTTTTCCATATTGAATGCTTCTCTCTTTCGCTATCTAGATATACGAGTGTTTATTAAGTCGGCCATTCATCAATTTTAATTACTCCCCCTCCCCCCTCCCCCCATCGATAGAATGAAAATCCAGGAGCTAAATTTGTTAAAAGTGGTACGTGCTCTGCCGCCCAGAGTCCATTCCAATCCATTGCTTGTATCTCTAACCTCCCCCACTCAGTCAGCTCCCAGCATCCGAGGTCATTAAGACAATGGGCGGCTTCCTTTGTCGGGAGCACCCAGCTTGTCGATTTTTTTTAACCTTTTGTTTTGTCATTTTTTTTTTTAATTTAGGGGAAAGAAAAAGAGAGAGAGGGGAGAGAAAAAGGATCTGAATCTGAATTTGCACGACATCAAATTAATAATTAGAAAAATATTAAATAATATAAAAATACTGTCAGTTTTACGTGAAGTTCGATCTTTCTTACGAAGTACAAGAGTAAAGTGTTCCGGTGCCAAAGGTCAAGGATTCGCATATACCAATCAATTGAAATAAATAGCGACGGGATCCAAATTGTCTCAAATGCCGAAAAAAAAAACAAATAAAAAAATATGGCGTGAATGGCGCACAGCACACAACTTTCTCTTATCGAAGGATACACCAGATTTTTTGTGTAGAGATATATTTAGTTTTCCTTAGCACCTAATCTTCAAACTTGACCACGCAATTCATAGATGGCGCTGAGCTAAGACCCACACAGCACGGAATATTGCAATCTTGCTCAATGTTGACAATATTGCGGCAACATTGATGCAATATTGCAGCTCAAACAGCAATATTGCTCGTTTGGAATATTGCCGCTGCAATGTTGCCAAGATTCGCAATGTTTCTGCAACATTGCTGCAATATTTTGTGCTGTTGGGGGAATGTTTCCATTTCAGTAAGTGAACTTCAAACAATTTCCACGAAAAATTTCACTGGTATACTTTTTAAAGAGCATCAAAAAAATAGTTGATTTATGAAAAATAAACAAAAATTCTAATTTTCTTTTCCTTTTTGTTTCAGGTAAGTTCCTGGATTTATTCTTCCCTTGTCTTGTTATTCCACTTTTTATGTGAGCAGGGGCGGCGCGCCCCACTAGGCGAACTAGGCGGTCGCCTAGGGCGGCAACCTGGAGAGGGCGGCAAAAAGGGGGAAAAAAAATTTTGGTTCCACAAGCGGCACCCGAAAAAAATTTTGTTCGGCAGGCGGCAAAAATTTATCGTCTCTAAAAAAAAGTAAAAAATTTAAAAAATTTTGCGTCTCTAAAAAAAAGATAAAAAATTTTGGTTCCGCGCAAGAGAAAATGTTCCGCGGGCGGCGCACGGGAAAAAATTGGTTCAGCGAAAAAAAAATTTCGCAGAAAAATTTTTTGAGATCAGGAAAATTTTAAAGGAGGGGGCGGCAATTTAAATTATTAAAGTTTTTTTTTTGGGGGGGGGGGGGAGGGGCGCAAAAAATATCTTGCCTAGGGCGGCAGAATAGCTTGCGCCGGCCCTGTATGTGAGTATATTTTGACTAATTCCACTTTTAAGCATAATAACCCTGTTAGTATAAAATTTAAACTCAATTTAATTTTAAGGACCGTTGGCCAAAAATAAAGCGAATTTTGAGAAAATCGAAAACAAAACTGATGTGTGTCCCTGGTGCGGGCGTGTGGATCCCTCGATCATTTTTAATCATTTTTACTTGGGATGAATCCAATACTTTCTCTCTACGTATATATATATAAAGATAGGCGTCGGACCTGGGGGGGGAGGGCAAGGGTACATTGCCCCCCTCCCTGGCATCCTATAGGAGGGGGGCAGAGGGGGGCAATATGTCTTCTTTTATTTCATTTATTTTTAAAAATGATACATTTTTACTTTTGAAAAATAAAATCTTTTAAATTAAAATTAAAGAAGTAAGAAATTTATTTTTTTTTTTTCAAAATATTTTATATAGACCCTATTGTATTTCTAATTTCTAAAAACATTTTATATTGAATTAAAAGAAGAAAATTAAAAATATTTATTTCCTTCAAATAGTATAAATAATCCTCGACTAAAACCGTTAATAATTTCAGGCCTAAATATAAATTTTCATATTACCTACTTACTCCTAATTATTACAGACTTGTTATATTCATTAATCAGCTAATGAGTATAAAATTAGAAACGAGCAATTAGTCTAAAAGTTTGAGTGGATTTTTATGGCAATCATTTTGCATAAAGGAAGGGGAGGGGGAGGGGAGGGGGAGGGTCAGGCCTTTTATGTAGACTCAAAGTTAGAGCAAAGTAGCACATTAAAAGAAATAACTATGGCGAATTAACATTCTTCATAATTAGCAAATATATAAAGTTACATCTTCTGTTAATTTATCTAATTTTTAACCTAAAAGATTCTTTTTTTTTTTTTGGTTTCTCACGAGCTGATATTTTTTCTCCAGACTACTCCATCGTGACACAATGCATTTTATCCATGAATATATTATCTTTTTTTTTTTATTTATTAAAGAATTTTTTAGGGTCTATCCATATCAAGTGATACAGAAATAAAATAATTGGTCGCTCGACCATTTTGTAAAAAAATAATTTTTTTTCCTAGATTCCTACATTTCTGAGTTCAAAAGTGATTTTAAAAATTTTTTATCTCTATTGCTACTGCTACGGCGGCCATTTTTGTTTTGGGAAACGCGCTAATTTTGGCGTATTTAAGGGTTTGCGTTAACTTGTATAACTCGGAAACCATACACTCTAGAGTGATGAAACAAAAACCATTTTAATCAGGAAGAAACAGCCTAAATATTATGTCCACTACATATTTACTGAAATATGCATCAAAAACAGACTGCAACCCAATCAACATTTGGGTAAGAAAACGGAAAAATTTCAATTTTTTGAAGGCATATTACCTTTGGAAAGAATACAATCTCAGACTTGATTTTTTTTTTTGTGTGTAGCTATTCACTAGTACTGCATGTATATTAAATATTAACCCTGAGACTTAATTCCTTTAAGAGCTACAAATTTTTAAAAACTAAAATTTTTCAAAAAATTCAAACTTTGAGCCTCAATATCTTTGTTGGGACAAAGTTTAAAAATCTGAAATTTTTATCAGCAAACCCTCTTATGGTTGTTATACAGGTGTATAAATTTCATCTTTGAGATTTTGTTTTAAGCCAAGTTACAATATCATGAAAATCACAAAAAACCTATAAGCTCGGCCTATACCCCTAGTACTGTAGAGGGCTTAGATTAAGTTACAGGTGTAGGCAATTATTTTACTTAATGTAAATTTAACCTATTTAAAAGTAATGTCTTGCTTTTGATGTAAAATAATTTGAGTGCCAACCCATTTTACTTATATATACACCCAGAAATTTATATATAGGCCTATACATTGGGCCTGAGGATTTTTTTAACGGAAAAAGTGGGCCTCGCATCAAAAAAGGTTGGGAACCGCTGGTATAAGATATAATCTCTTTCACGTTACAACGAAAAGAAATAAAATTTAATAAATTACTATCCTCCCCCCCCCCCCGTTTCCCTCTCTCTCTTCTAATTAGAGAGAATGATTAATTTGGACGCTACATAAACAATCTTACATTTCTCGGTATTGACATTTTTTTATCGGCTAGATTGTTCTAATTAATCACTTAACAGTTCTAGACAAACATAATTAAAAGATTTTTTTTTCTAATATTCAAGCTTTGTCTACAACTTGTAAATACAAGAATTGTCTCAAATTAGTAAGAAAGGCCAATTAAATGTTGTTTTTTTTGTTGTTTTGTCCTCGCGCAAAGGACTTGAAGTCGAAGAGAGAGATCCAAAATAAAGATGTCATCTAAGCAATCATCGGTAAGAAGAGGGCTTTTAATATTTCTCAAAGTTCTCTTCTAATTAACTATTAAATATAAAATCCAGGAGCAAATAAAAAAAAGAAGATATGATGACTCAAATGGCAAACGAGTCTTCATTATCCGAGTCATGTTTTCTTGGCATTTTTTCTTAAATGACCTCCTGTTTGAAGAGAATATCTCGCTTCGTTCATCGACTCAAACGAGCGATAGGGCGACCATAAGTCACGAGAAACAAATTTCCTTATTTGAACACTTTTTATAACGTCAAAATGATTAAGTTTATTTAAATGTGACTAAATACTTGAAGTACGGCTATGTTTAACTTTTTTTTTAATAAATTTATTTTTATAATTATGCATTGAAATCAGAATTTAGAATCTTTTTCAATTCAGAGATAGAAATTTTGAATTTATCATAAGTAAAGACTGGATTTAATTTTATGCTTTTTTTTTTGAGGTTTTATGCTTTTTATTCCTTCAAGCTTATTTGAACTTATTTTACGTATATTTACATAATTTTTAAAAATAATACAAAACATTATGCCACAAAAAACATTTATGTAAATCCAGTGGTGCAGCCGGGGGGGGGGGGGGGGCGTAATCTGATGTGACGTCGCACAGCACCCAATTTTTTTCTTAATTTCAGTAGCCTAATTTAAAAGTGCATTCTGTACTTGTTTACTAGAATATATATATAAATCAAATTTTTAAGTATTAATATTTAAAATTTTACATTAAAAATAAAATTTAATTATCAAATCTCTAAAACCTCGGGGGGGGGGGGGGGGAAGATTACCCCCTTTATCCCCCCCCCATTGCATCCGCTCTTGTTTTTAACCCCTAGGAGAGAAATAAAATAAAATTTCGTTGTTCCTCTGCTCAGGCACGAAGCCAGAGGGAGGGAAGATGGGGCTTCAGGCCCTCCCCTTCCCCTCCCCCGCAATCATTTTATGCGAAATTTACTTATGTTTAAGAATGTCAGGAAGTTTAAAAAAAAAAAAATACCCGAACTTGCACACAATAAATAAATAAAATTATAAATTTATAAGTCAGATTTTCCAATTATTGGAAAAAAAAAAACAGCAACTATCGTTACTAGAATCAGTGAATGTTATTAAAAATTTTGAAGATACAGCAAATAGTATTCAAGGATCTATTGGTCAAAAAATAAAAGAAATATTGGATCAGGCTCTTTCAAAGATTAAAGGGTTCCTAATATTGCAAAAAATATCTACTATTTTGAATGGTGGGCAAGATTCCGATTTTTGAAATAAATCCAGCAATTATGTCGAAATTTAAATATGCCGACACGGAAAATCTGGTGTGACAAGCACAGAACACAACTTTCGATTACCGAAGGTAAGAGAAAGTTGTGTGCTGTGCGACAGTCACACCAGATTTTTTTTATATATACTGTAAAAACAATACAAACATATCAATGACTTTTCAAGTCCGAACCGAGGTATTCATTGAGAATAAGTATCTTATTCAAATATATAGATCTCAATAATTATTTAAGAATAAAAGACCGAAACATTTAGACTTTATTTTGGCGCTCCTGAATTCATTTCCACTTGTCATAATTAATCAAATAAATGTTGAATAAAACACCCTCTATTTATATCTATAACCTGGATAGCAACAATAACAGCAAGAGCACGATCGGCTATTGAGTTATCATTGCCCCTGCGTAATTACTGACCAACGGGATACGAACTCTTCCCCCTTCCATGAGATCAAGATCTCGATCAATTCTGTTTAAGGCCTTGCTTTGCTTTAAGGTTTTTATTCTTTTTTTTTTTTTTTTTAATTGCACTTTGCTCTCTTTCCGGTGTGCCTGCCTGGGGATCATCCATGACCAAGCACGAACGACCCAGGCAGGCAAGCAAAACACAAACATCGTAAATTTTAATTAATTAATTTAATAAATAAAGAATTATATATATCATGTGTTGGTCCATGAGGTAATTATGAAAAAACATATAACCAAGTATTTATTAACTTAAATAAGCAAAAAATGTAGGTATCGCCGGGAGTCGCACCACGGATCTGTCGATTTACGCTCAACATGCCCTACTACTGGACCACAGTACCGCACTCGCTTATTTAAATTATGATAGATCGCTAATTTCAGTCTACTAGAGAAACGCCGCTCAAATCAAGCGTTCAGATTTCTCCGTTACTGAATTATTTATTTATTAATTGCATAATTGAGAGAATATCTCAAAACGTCCATCTAGATCGCGCCTCAGCAACGGAGAAATCTGAACGCTTGATTTGAGCGGCGTTTCTCTAGTAGACTGAAATTAGCGTCTATCATAATTTAAATAAGCGAGTGCGGTACTGTGGTCCAGTGGTAGGGCATGTTGAGCGTAAATCGACAGATCCGTGGTGCGACTCCCGGCGGTACCTACATTTTTCGCTTATTTAAGTTAATAAATACTTGGTTATATGTTTTTCTTAATTAATTTATATTACAAAATTATGATTAAAAGAAATATACGGGATACATGAAATTACATATGGAATTATGTAAAATTTTATTGTTATGAATAAATAACCAGGGTCTCCAAAAAAATTTTGTTTGTAATTTCTCTTATTTTTCAGTCGTTATTAATATTCCAATTGAGCAGTGCTGTCAAAATGCTCAAAGAAAATGTTGAAATTGCCCCCGAGACCTTCTTGGTGTAGTGGTGTAGCTTGCTTGCCATTTGTACCAAGGGTCCAGGGTCCGCATACCGCGACAAAAATTTATTTAAAATGAATTGGCTACCAATCAATTGAAATAAATAGGGATGGGGTCTAAACGGCCTCCAATGCCGAAAAATACCTTAAAAAAAAATATGTTAAAATAACCGGGTCACAAAAAGTTTGGATAATACTATTTTAGAGAAGTGCTTCCTATGATGTCCCTGCTACCGATTGAATTGTTTTTTGTATGTAGATACGTAGGGCTTATAGTTGGTAGTTTAATCAGGATAGAACACCCATCTGTTCGGAAGATGATCCCAACCGGGATCGAAACGTCAACATAATTATATTTGAAATAAAAATAATGAAATACGACTAGCTGCGAATTTTCTTCTTCTTTTCTTCTATCCTATTTTTTGTATAAAAAAAAATAATTCAAGCGTGGCGAAACCTCGGATGGGTGACCTTAAGGAATCAGCACGTTGAACGTCTTCCGGTAGCCAACGATATTATTTATAATAAAAAATAAATATTATATCCCTAATGGCAAAATAAAAAAAAAAGAAATAATTCTGATGTAGTTTTTTTGTAGATGAATAGGCTGCTGAGAGTAGATACAGAGAGGCTGAACGAGCTTAGACTCTCGACGGTCTTATGCAAGATGAAAGATTCTATTGGCAAAAAATATTATATCGTTAAATAGAAGATGATAATTTAAAAAGTAAAAAAACAATTGGCTTTGGACTTTGCCCAGGAAGGCAGTCAGACACCTTGTGGCCCAGATTGTGGTCAGGTCCATCGAGGACGAAGACCTCCATCTTTAGCAGGTGATTTGAAGAAGAGAACGGAGAGGGTGGTGGTTAATGGTACGGAAAAGTTTGCACGCGGCCTCGATCACACTTTTTGATGTATTATTATACTTATAAAATTCAACAAACAATTAGAACACGAAAGAGCCTTTGCCTTGTCATTCGTTCGTTCGTTCATTGAACCGACTAAAAAAGAGATCAAATTGAAATAAAAGAGGGAAAAGATCCTCCTTTTGTCATTTCTCTCTAGAAAAAATTAATCATTCGATACACATCATTATTTATAACGAGAAATTTCTTAAATCTTTTAGCAATGGAGGGAATTTGACCATTATTTGTAAAGAACTCAAAATTAGAATTAAACTATTCACCGTGGATACTAGTTGAAACATTTATAATTTACTAGCCGCGCCGCCAGCCTTCGGCGAGCTTCGCTCCCCTGAACTCCCCTCCCCCCCACACATTTTCTTAATTATAAAAAAAAAATTATTATTGTTACTATTCCAATCCAGTGCCTACGATTTGTTTTCATTCATAGAATACATTAATAGGTAGACTAAATAAAAGAATAGCAGCTAAAATTATTTCATTTATTGGCCCGAAACGTCAGCCTAGCGGGCTAGCTGCTATTCTATCTACTATTCTTTTATTTACCTATTAACGATTATCCAGCTATAAAATCAACATCTTGTAACATCTACTAAGAAGAATACATTAATTTAAAGAATACATAAATATTTCTCTATACATTTCCTATGGGAGAAATCGTAACTTTAAGAATTAATAACTCAAAAAGTTAAGGGAATTTCAGGATGAAAATAATTTTCCTGTAATCTCTAGAAGGTCCTTTATGAATATAAAACGGGAAGTTGGTCAAAAAGAACGCGACAGACAGACGGACATTAGCGAATTATGTAGTTTATATATATATATATATTGAGCCCTTTATGTACAATTTCTTCTGAAGATATCAGCAATTCCGAAATATAGATAAAGTATTAATTTCAATAAAACGTTAAAATGTTAATTTGGTTTTAATTGTATTAAACCCTTGAAACATATAACCTAGAGTAATTATTTTATTGAATTAGATTGTATCAAATTTCAGCAGTATATACCAGAGTGGTTCGATTAAAACCAGGATGGCTAAAACCACAGGTTAAAACCGGTTTTAATCCAATTTTGACCAGAGGTTTTTATTGAAACAAACAAATAAATTTCATATAGTATGCTTATATTTTGGAAAAATTGCATAATTACATAAAACATAAATGATTCAGAAATGGAAGATCTAGAAAACTGAACTTTAGTTTTTTTCGATTTTCTCAAAATTCGCTCCCAACGATTTTTTTTTTTTAATTCAAAAAATCAATTATTTTTTAAATTCTCTTTAAAATGTATATTCCCATTGAAATTAAAATAGACGGAATTAAAATCTTTAGTTGGTTAGCGACTTTACATGTTTCTCAATCAACTTTAAACCCTTCTTTATTATGAACTATAGGATTTTTATTTCTTTTTACGATTGGGGGGGGGGGCTGACAGGAGTTGTTTTAGCCAATTCCTCTATTGATAAATGAAATAAATTTTTCTCGCTTGGGACGAGAAGCGAGCCCGGGATCGTAGGCACGGGCAATTCATATACTTAAGATCTATGAATTCTTTTAATACAAAAAAAAAGACAAATTTTTTCTTAAACAAGAGCGTTCCATTTCTCTTGACCCTTTTTTCTTCTTATCTAGGTCGAAATTGTAGCAAAAAAAAAAAATAATTCAATCGTTCCTTTAGATCTCTTTCTAATAGAACCATTATAATAATACAATTAAGTTTTTCAAATCGAATGGGCAAAGTCACGAAATGTCAAAAAAGGTAACAAACAAGCCCGGGACCGTCAGAGACTTTGACCACACCTGTCTGTCTGTCCGGACGGAATCAATCTGGGTGAAGGCAAAGGTCTCCTCTCCTCCTCGATTAATAAATAAATAAATAGGCACCGAGCTGACTCTGAACAAAAAAAAAAAAAAAAAAAAAACAGGTTCTATTCATTTGAGAGCGAGCGCTCTAGAGATAAAACGTTGGGATAACTATATTAAGTTTAATCTGACAAACGAAGGATTTTACTTTTTTTTTTATGAATAAATTCATGATTGAAAAAGAAATTGAATCGACTTCTGGGATTCATAAATATTTAACTTTATTATTTTAATAAAAATCTCACCGTTCCAAATTAAAAGATCTTAATCATTTTTTTTTTTTAATATTAGTTTTAACATAATGTAAAGAAGGGATTAGAAAAAAAAGAAAATAAAACTGGAAGATTATACAAGATGTTTATTAAAGCTTTTGTGGTTTGAATTATTATTATTAGGGGGAATTTTTAGTTATAGACCACATTTTTGTTATTAATTAATAAATACTGTACAAAGGTTCGACTGCTTATTCTGCAGCCGTTGTCAAGTACTGTGCACTTGCTCCGACTCAAGTGAATTGACTGTCATAGTCCGTTACGTGCCTTTTTATATACACCGACGTCAGCGCCATCTGCAGGCATTCCTATGAAGTTAGATTCAAATTTTACGTTACGTGAATTTTTATATACACCGACGTCAGCGCCATCTGCAGGCATTCCTATGAAGTTAGATTCAAATTTGTCATGTTCATTACGTGTCTTTTTATACACCGACGTCAGCGCTTCTCCATTCCTTGATTCGAAATTTGTCCTAACTTCATAGGAATGCCTTCAGATGGCGCTGACATCGGTGTATATAAAAAGGCACGTAACGGACATGACAGTCAATTCACTTGAGTCGGACAAGTGCACAGTGCTTGATAACGGCTGCAGAATAAGCAGTCGAAATGTTGTATAGTATTTATATCTTTAATAAATAATTAATACAAAAATGTGGTCTATAAGTAAAAATTCCTCTAATAATTATAGAAGATGATGAAATTACTTTTATAGAGACAATCACTCGGGTGTGGAAATCATGAGTTACCGTAGAATTTATAATATTTTGGCAAAAAGAGAGAACTAAAATTATTTCCATAAACATTATAAACAGAAAAAATATGGTGTGACTGGTCGCAATTGTAATTGGAATCTCCTTCTGTCTTTCCAATCAAGTGTGCTTCAAACAATTTCGAGGGCAAAATGAGAGAAGATCATCTAAAAAATAATTGATTGCAGACCCATTTTTTTTAACCTTAAAACCAGCAACGGCGCCAGCTTGGTACAGAAGGCCAGCACCCTAACCCCTACACCAAGACCCGAGGGCTCTCTACCCCTTCTTTTCCCTGGGCCGCTATATTAAAATATTAATATATATAGAGAAAGTAAAAAAAGCATTAGAGTGCTTGCAATAGTGTGGATGAAATCAAAATTACAATAAAATTTGCAAAACCTCCCTAATCGAATTTCTCCTCTTAAAGGCGTATACAAAAAGCTAAATTCTAAATTTGAACGAAATCACTCTCCCCTCTGTCTATATTTATTTAAATCATTTGGTAGAATCAATCAAAATAATTAGAACGCTAACCATTGACCTTAAATCGTGAAGTTTGACGTCTACCTCCCAACAGGACGCAAATAAATTATCCGTATAACAACAACAACAATTAATTACAACACAATAACAACAAAATTATAATTTGCCAAAAATAAAAAAAATTTTATTACATAATAAATTTCAAATTTTTTTTTAATATTTACACTATTCAATTAATAAATTAATTAAATTCGATGATAGATGTGTATGTGTGTATGTGTATGTGTGTGTTTTTTTTCACACTTTAAATCCGTATATAAATCTATTGAACTCATGTATTTACAATTTAAAGAACAGGTTTTTAGAGTACATACACGCACAGTGGAGAAAAGAGCAATTAGGTTTCTAAATAATTAATAATTTCATTTTTACGTCTCCGCGTGCCAAAAAGCAAAAAAAAAAAATAAGATAAGTTATTCATATTTTTAAATTTAAATTCATTCATTCATATTCGTTCTTTTTATAAGATATAATAATTTTAAGTAGGAGAATTAAAATACAAAGAATGTTAATTTAATAACTCCTAATCTTATCTTATACTATTAAACTAGCAATGTACGTTTGTTTATTTATATATATGCATATCAGTTCTCGAAAACGGCTCCAACTATTTTTTTTCAAATTTTAAATATATACTTTTTGTGGTCCCAAAATGAAATTGTGCTAGGTCTCATGTTTGGGAAAATTCGGGTACTTTACTGGTGTACTTTTTTTAGTTTTTTCTAATTTTCTCGAAATCCTTTAAAATTTCTTTCAAATTTTCAATTTTTTATTTCCGGAAAAAACAAATTCTAGCTCGACTTGAAACCTCGAACTTTTACTGGATTTTTTAGTTTTTTCTAATTTTCTTAAAATTCGATTTAAATATTTTATAATGTTTTACGCCTAGTGAGCTTGTCCTCTGGTCAATCCCTCTCTCTTTACCCTGGACCCACAGATTTATATCTCTCTACGAACATTTAAATTATGTCCAATTTTGTAAATTTAATTTTTTAAAGTGGAACTTTATTTGATCCCCTCAAATTTTTTCGCTCTTCTATCAGCATGTCGCGTTACAAGCCGTCCCGACGTCAAAGGCCGTGACGCTACAAGCCATGACGACAAAAATAGGAATTATAAAAAAATAATTGTGAGATTTAATTATTCAATTTTTAAATTGATAAAATATAATTTTTAAAATAATTTAAAATGATTCAAATCTTCAATTACTAAATAAATATTATTCTCAGTTTTTAACATGCGTCTATTGATTTCCCATTTTCCAATTGTTAAGATTAAAAACGCGATTTTAAACCCTTAATTTTAAATGGAAATGCCTGGACCCCCAATAGATATATTAATAATTAACGGTTATCGTCAAAGTCTTAAATGGCCTAAGTTGCCGAAAAGACTGTGAACGTGAGTGTGAATGAGAAAAAAAGTGTGAGTGTTAAAAAAAAAAAAATGTTTATGCGGATCGTGGAACAAATCGGTCTTGGGCGTTATTGTCTCGCTCCTTGCGGTAAGCTTGATTTACTAAATATAAATAAAATACCGGTAATCAATTGTAGACTTGTTAAGTTTATTCCAATTGTTATTATCATTGAGAAAACAAAACAACTGTGTTCTGTTCGCAGGGTTTAAATGCATAGACAGACATGAATTTTATTCAAATATTTAGCTATAATTTCCTAGAACAACGGAGTCTTTAAAAAAAAGAGATCTTAAACGTTAGTTACGAAATTTTCTAATTTCAATAAAGTCAGGTCTCGATCTTCTTTTGAAAATGAGCTCGGATTCCATGAGATGATGATCTTTAACGTTAAGTGATGATGGATGACCACTTAAGTAAGGAGTTCTCTTTAAGAGAATCTCTCTCTCTCTCTCTCTCTCTGCTGGTCCAGATTCTCAAATTCTCTCAAAACAAAAACCGGCTTTCATAAATAAATTATATATCCTATTCTTTGAAACAAGTTGACATAATATTTTCAACGTATTTATTTTTATTTATTAAAAAAAAAAAAACTCATTGAAATGTGATAATTTAGCCTTCTTCGTTTTGAAATAAAACCAACTTGACGGCTCGACTTTAGTGGCCCAGGTGACCTCCACCCTCGGGATCTTAATTTAAATAGATAAAATTCTTGGCACACGTTTCTTTACGCCTACCTGACCATTTGGCATTAATATAATCATAATATTTATCTTCCAAACAGATTAAAAAAAGGAGTAATATATGAGGGGTGTCAGAGCAAAAGTGACCAAGTCCACTTTTTTACGCTTTTTAGAAAAATTAAAGAAAAAAGTTAAAACCTATATACAACATTTATTTATTTTACATCCCAGATTTTTTACTTTTTTTTTTTATTTAACCAATAGTCAGGCAATGATGTCATTGGAAGGGTGCACTGAAAAGCAATATATTTATAGTTAATAGATTTTATTTAATGCAAAAATCCTTGACATAATAATGGCGAAATAAAAGTCGGTTCAATACTAATATTTGATATTTTTATTAAATATAATATATGACTAGCTAAAATATAGATATATTAATAGTTAAGATCCTCTATTTGGGAATCAGTTACAATAATTTTATTCCCATATCCCTT
>JAKCPI010000356.1:0-14062 GCA_023213315.1 Euborellia annulipes | reverse complement strand
TCCATATTTCACTTTTTAGTTTTATGCCTTAGTATCTATTAAATCGTTAATTCCAGAGTAGTACAGTACTTCTCATGATATAGTAGTACAGTACTGATATGGGTTCATAAGTTTGACTTAGATGCTAAGGCATAAAATCAGAAAAGTGATTATGGGTCAAGTAACGTTGCAGCGCTGGTAATAATATAAACCTGAAGTTGCTTAAAAAGACTGTGTGTATGTGCTAAATATAGTTGATATCCACCACCAAACCTATTTTCCGCACTGATGATGGAGTAGTGTTTTGCGAAAAAAATAGTGAGTATGGTGGCGAATAAACAGTCGCTGGGATTCTCTGGTATGGTGGCGAACTCAACAATTCGCTGGGATTCTCTGGTATGGTGGCGAATAAACAGTCGCTGGGATTCTCTGGTATGGTGGCGAATAAACAGTCGCTGGGATTCTCTGGGTATGGTGGCGAATAAACAGTCGCTGGGATTCTCTGGTATGGTGGCGAATAAACAGTCGCTGGTATTTTCTTTTATTTATCAATTTCAGCCTAAACAACCAATTTGACAACCAGCCATTTCAAAAATCATGTCCAGTTTATTTTATTAGAAGAATAAAAAAAGTGGGTGGTGGTTGTGAGCGCCACCACCCACCCAGTAAGGTTGGCGAAGGATCAACGAGGCGAGGCAAAGAGGGAGGGGAATGATCAATACTTCTACTCTCGAGTCTGAATCGTGATCGGCAAAGTGAAAAATTAACTGAATCAAACCGAATGACGGCAGATTCTGAAGTAGAGAGAGAGAGAATAGGGCACGTGCAAAGAATACAGAAACAAATGCCCTTTTTCTCTCTCTATTATTTCATATATGTATGTATGCATCTCCTTTTTTTTCCTTTCTTTTTTCTTTTTTTTTTCTCGGTAAATCAATGTCGGTAATAATTCAAAAAATTAACTATAGCACGTATTCTATAGACGAAAGGCTAATAAAATATATATATAAAGAAGAAATAATATCCATATACATTTTTAATCTTATCCCGGGAAGATAAAGTAGGGCGCTATTATTAAAAGAAAATATAAGAGAGAGAATAAACTAGCTACAAAACATGCCTGCGGGGCTTTTACTAGTGTAATTGAATGATTAATTAATCAAGTCCTGAAAATACTCGGAATTATTAGTAATTTTCAGATTTGTCCTTGCTAAATACTCATCAAATCACTGAGACCCAAGTGTGGATACAAGGGGGGGGGGGGAAGTAAAGGGGGTAATTACCCCCCCCCTGAGATTTGAAAAAAAAATACTTTAAAAAAAAATAATTGATTTTGAATGTAAAATTTTAAAAATTAATACTTGAAAATTTGATTTGTATTTATATTCTGGCAAACAAGTACAGAATGCGCCTTTAAATTACCGAAATTAAGAAAAAATAGGGTGCTGTGCGACGAGTCACACCAGATTACCCCCCCCCCCTCCCGAGAAACACCTCTGGATCCGCCCTTGCTGAGGCCCCATAAAAATTCGTTAACTAGCATAGAGTCCATAAGATAATTAAAAATTTAAAAAAAATTAAATCTCACAAATATTATTCTATAATTAATTAAATTTAATCAAATTTCGTATTTTTAATTTTTTTAATTAAATTTAAGTTGCTAACCATTGGGCCTAGTTGAAATATTATAAATAGGTAAAATTAATTAAAATTATTAGGTTATATGTTTAAGCGGCGAAACCTCGGGTGGGTGACCACGTTGCGTGTTGAACGTCCCCCCCCCGGTAGCCATTGTTACAATTAATACGTTGAAACCCATAGAGGCCTCCAGTAGCCGAAGGGCAAAATTAAAAATAAATAAGTAAATATATATCGTTTTTAGAATAAAGTACGTAAAATTAATCAAGGTGATACAAATAAAATTTCATTATGTATGGCATGTCATCTTGACATACTTGAGTGTCAGAAATACGTATCAATATTGAAATATATTACCTAGTATTTTTAAATTAATTTCCAAAAAAAAAAAAAATGTTTTAATTCTAGAGATGCAGTAAATAACACAAAGAGCTCACTATATTTTAATATCTAAAAAAAAAAACAAATTTAAGGTTATTAATAAATGTTAAATTTAATATGTTATTTTAAAATCTATTTCTACATCACTAATTTTGGGCTACCAAGCCCATTTAGGGTTTTTAATATATATATATATAGGCCTATATTACAATATATAATACCAATGACACATGGCGCTGATTCCTTGGAGGCCACCCATCCGAGTTTTCGCCGCGCTTGGTACTACTTAATCGCAACAAGTATTTAGCAGGAAAAATCTCAAATTCTGTTGGTCTACTCCTTTGCCAAAATAGTTCAAATCCAAAGAATTCACAGTTGGCATTAGTTGAAACATCTTAAATTTAATTAAATTCTCACTTAATTACAAATAAATAAATACCACTAGGTTAAGTTTAAAAAATTGTCAAACTTAACCTAGTGTTATTTATTTATCTATAATTAGATTAGAATTTAATTAAATTCAAATCAAAATTTTAAAATTTTTATGACAAACAAAATACAAATTTCAGTTTAATTCCAATATAACTCATTAAAAAAAAAAAAATTAATGGGGGATTATTGACCCTGAAACGTTGTATTAAATACAAAAAGAATTATCTTCTAAAAATGGAAGGAATTTCTTATATATAGCTAAATTAAAACTAAAACCACTAGGTGATATGTTTCAATAAATTGATAAGTATTTCGACACTTGGTGTATACAAATACCTATTTAAAAAATCATATTTAAATCTAATGATAGTTTAAAAATTAAAAAAAAAAAAAAATGAATATATAGTACGTTCTATCTTGATGATAATATTCCAAACATGGCAAGGAAAGGATTTATATATCGTATGTGTATGTGTGTGTGTGTATGTGTATGTGTGCTTATTCTCAAATTTCGATTTAGTAAAGTAGTTTGGGTTCTTTGAAATCGTTGAGGAAAGAGGAAAGAAAAAAAAAAAGAGAGAAGGGATGAATACGAAGGGTGGAGGCAATGTGACGCTTTATCTCTACCCAAACCAAGAGAGAGAGAGAGCGAACCTCATCCAACGAAAGGCATTCGTCATCTTAACACACACACACAGATAAAGCTTTTAAATATAAAGTAATATGCCATCTCAATACGAAATTGAAATGAATATTGTTATTATGATATTATTATTTAAATTTTATTTGTATGTGTTTGTGCTGTTTGTAAATATAATTAAAAACAATATTGCCAGATAAAATAGGAGACTTTTCTTTGGGTCATGCATGTCCATTAGGTGTCATCTCACCCATATTTGGTACAAAAGTTGCTACACTTTGTCCCATCCACTGTTTTTTTGGGGAGAGGGAAGAAATCTGAAGCTCAATTTAATCTCAAAATCCGATCAAAATCTGTAACGTTATGAAATATTTAAGCATTTATTATTTTTATTTTATTTTTTTGAAATAGGACACGAATAGTTTACAATTTTGACATTGCAGGTCAAACACCATGGGGAAAAAATAACTGTCAAATATATCCAAAAAATATATATGTTTGGTTTCCCAATGAGCCCGAGCAGATATTATTTCAATTTGGCACATCATTATGCGAAGCAGATAATTTTATTTCAATTTGTTTATTAATGTTCCAAGGTTAAATTGAATATTATCTGCTTCGCTCATTGGGAAAACAGAACCCTTTTCATCTAAATACATATTTTCAGCTCACCACCCTCAATCAAAAAATATATCTAGAAGCGTAGACAAAATACGTTTCAAATGTTTATACCAAATATTGAAACATATCACTTTATGTTTTTAAATTTTAATTTACCTAAATGGGGTTAAATATTTATTTTTATTAACTCAAAAGTAGTAATGAACCATTGATTTTGTAGAATACAATCCGGGGTTCAATTCCCGACGCTACCTATTTTTTTTCTATATATATATATATATTTAATAAAAATAAATAAAATCGACTGTTTGTGACGAAATATCTTATCTTGTCTGTCACTGTGTGTGTGTGTGTGAAAAAAATAAAAGGTCACCTGTGTGAATTGAAATCCAGAAGGTATAAAATATTTTATAAAAGGATAAGATATTTATTTTTCAATCAGTGTTGTTATTGTTGTTGTTGATGTTGTATACAAATCGTCAATGTGTAATGTCAAAGTTGACGAGTACAGGCAAGAGAGAGATATCGGTTTCTAAAGCGATAAGACATTTCACATCCCGAAAAGATAACCCTGGATACACTACCATGTTGTTGTTGTTGTTGACGTTAACCACCACCGCCATCATCACTTTTATGTCGTCCCCCCGCATCTCATATCATATCATATCTATTTTAAACGATATCAAACATTATCTAAGTCTTTTTTTTTCTTTAACAACCAACACCCGTTACAATATCTTAATTTTAAATGATACACTAGGTGATATGTTTATTTTTATTGGTGAATATTGTTAATACATATTTCTACAATATTTTGAAATCTGATTTTAATTTTAAGTGAGGTTAGATTATTTTGGATTTAATTCCCTATTCGGAATTTCGGATTAAATCCTACCAGACAAGAAGGATTTAGGTGTTTGGATTGAAATCCAATGGGATTAAGTGTTAATTTTTAATTAAAAAATATCTTGTGCTAAGAGTCGGGGGATTGTGATCCCGTCTCATGCGATATTTCAAACAATTCAATTTAAATGACCTGCAATACTGATAAATATTAATTTATTTAGTAAAATTTATTGTTTTTCAATTGGGAGATTTATTATAAATTTTTCAAACCCATTATTATCCAATGGGTAAATTTTTGAGCCTCCATATTTAGAAATATGAGTATTTCTCCATAACGTCATCCAAAATTATGGAAATACCTATATAGCAAATAACCAAATCAATTTTTGAAACAACATATAACCTTAATTTAATTGTTACAACACCACCGACCAAAAAGGTTGTTAGTTTAAAATTTTTTTTATTTTTTTCTCTCTATCGTTGAGAAAATTTGCTTCGATTTTTCATCCCTTCTCTTCATTCCTCCAACTACTTATCAGCGTTATCCGAGGATGCTTGTAGGCTGAGGAGAGATAGATAAGAGGCTTTTTGGTGTGTGGGAGGGTGGATGATGCGTGCACGCATGGAAGAGCCCTCTAGATATTCGCAGCAAATGCAATCGATATAAACAACTGTCATCAAGGAATGAAGGGGAGGGTGAATAAATAAAAATAATTGATATTTAAAGGGAATTTTTTTTTTTTTTTTTTAGGTTAAATGAAGTAAACTTAGTAACCTAAATAAAAGCTTCTTGAAATGAGGATTACAACCCTAGTATTGTACGATATTTATAATAATTATACTCTATACTTTAGTATAGCGATTCCCAACCTGTGGGCCGCTTAAGGAAAACAAAAAATTATATATATACAGGGTGCTTCAAAAAGAACTTTACAACGTTGAAAATTCATATAAATTTATACAGAGAACCTAAAGAGGTGATTGTAGTGTTAATTTGTAAGGAAACACATCAAGTTTTGACTAACCTAGTTCGCTAGTACCGAATCGCACTAACACGATCACTATCGGCAGTTGAGCGTTAAAGATGGCTGTATTCACTGGACCTGAGGGTGCTAGCTCTGTGTTTTGGTTTGAAGAATCAAATTTATCCAAAGAAGCTGCAGAACTACTTGGTTTTAGTGTTGTTTAAAAGTTTTTTTATTTCAAACTAAAAATTATGAGAAGAAATTGACTTCCGATGAGATGTGGGCAGGATAATTAAAGGAAGAACATCTTTAGTTTGAGGTAAAACATACTTGATGTATTTCTCTTCAAATTGACATTACAATCATCTCTCTAGGTTTTCTGTATTAATTTATACGAATTTTCAAAGTTGTAAACACTCTGTATACTGTGGGCGTTGTTTTTACGGAAAAAGTGGGCCGCCAATCAGAAAGAGTTGGGAATCGCAGCTTTAGTAGAACAATAAAATACACAAAAATACTTTAATTCGCATGATTTGATGTTCTGGGATTTAAAAATGTTTGGTCGTAAACATTTTTGAGTAAAACGGAATTTCCTACGTATTTAATAAGACTGGTGATAATTTTTCAAACTTGTATAAAGTAATTTCATTTATTCTCCTTAAGTGTTGTTGCTGAGGTTGGTATTTATGAAAGAAAAATGCTAAATTTTAGTTTTTAAGGTGATATTTACAAATATTTCGGAGACCTATCGGCGGTAATTTCATTTATTTCTGGCACATAGGCATTCACAGAGAGAGTTTTTTTTTGTGATGGCGAGACGAAACAAACAAAGCGTTACTGAACCTTATAAAAAATGAATTACTTATTTACTTTAACCTAAATATAGACTGTAAAGATACTGTGCAATTGTTTAGCAAGAATAATAATTTGATAAAAATTGAAAAAAGAAATAAAAAATATGTTTTTAAATAAAATGCTTAAGAAAAATAAATGATACTTTATTTTGACACTATGTAGTACTTTTTTTCTCAGGGGTCCACATCTTGTGGGTACACGAGCAACCTGAGCTGGGACAGACAGTCCTTCTGCTCTTTATATGTCTGTCTCTTCCTTCTATATTTTCAACAGACCATGCGACGGGCCGGCCTGTTCTATCCTTTCCGAAAAAACACATGATAGGGGAAAATGGAGATCTGCTGACCCCGCACTGCGGGATTAAGGCGAAGATAGAAAAAGTATTTTTTTTCTTAACTTTAATCACCAATGTACTTTAATTGTAAAAAAAAAAAAAAAAAAAAGTGGCAATCTTAGAAATGTCTTGAAATGTCTAATAAATGAAAATTTTTTGGATTTTTGAGTTAAGTTTTGTCAGATCTCTATCTTTTATGGTCAAAAAAAAGTGCGGAAAAAGGAAAAATAACGAATTTATAAATTTTTATTTTCAAACAAGTGAAAATTAAGTATAATTTTTACTTTCTCTTACCTATATATAGAAAAAAAGTATTTCTTGATTAGATTTATAGCGTTTAGAGATGAAAAGTGTTTCTAGACTTTAAATGGGATATAAGGAGACTTAGCAGCCAAAGGAATTAAATAAAGAACTTTTATTTGATTATTAATTGTGAAAGTTTCCGTCCTGATGAATTTAGTGATTATTAACCGAAACGTCGACAATTAATAATCAAATAAAAATTTTTTTATTGAATGAACGTTCTCTTTTAGGTTGTGACACAGCCATTTTTTAGGGCACTCACAATATTTGAATTTACACACAAAAAAAAAATCGACTAATTTGATTAACAAATTGACTGACATATCAAGAAGACACGTAATAATTTCAAAAAAAATACAAACAATAAAGGTGAAATTTATTTATTTTATTTTATTTAGGGTGTAAAAAAAAAAAAATCTATCGATCTTGTTTGTTTTTCATATATTTCCTTTTTATTCGAATTGTTTGTCTTGTGTTAGGTTGCTGACACGCTTAGATGCCCTTTTTTTTTTTTAATAGAAATTTCTAATATATATATATATATATATGTGTTTTTAGTAGAGAGAAGAAGAACAAATCGAAGTTGTTTTTTTTCCTCTCCCTTTCCCTCTTTTTTTTACTCAAAAGGTACGCCTGTGTGTGTGGATATAATATGATCCACTCCCATATTTTTTTTGTTGACATTGTTTATCATATGAATTAATAACATTTATCAATCACTCTCTATGCGCTTGGAGTCTATTTTGTATAATCAAATGAATAAAATCTGGTGTGACTGGCGCACAGCACACAACTTTCTCTTACCTTCGGTAATCGAAAGTTGTGCACTGTGCTTGTCACACCAGATTTTTTGTGTCGACATGTATTTAGTTCCCGGCAGTATGGAATATTTGAATTCAGATGTAAAATTTATAAGTATGGGAAAATATTTATATTTTGTTACCATGGCAACCATTTCTCCTATCTTTCCTATGAAGCACAAGAGTAAAGTGTGCTTCAAACAATTTTGAGGGCAAAACGAGAATATACATTTGAAAGAGCATCTAAAAAATAATTGATTTTTGAATTTTAATCAAAATCGTTAGAGCGAATTTTGAGAAAATCGAAAAAAACTGAAAAAGTACATCAGTAAAGTACTAGTACTCTTTGGCCGATTTTGATTAAAAGCTTATTTTTTTCGGTCCCGGGGGGTGTTTAACTTATATATAAAATTTCAGCCTCATAGCTCAATTCCTTCATGCTTAAAAGTGAACACAGACACACACACCCACCCACCCACCCACCCACCCACCCACCCACAGACAGACCATGTCGCGAAAACCACTTTTTTGGATCCAGGGGACCTCAAAACGTGAAGATCCATCAAAATCTCGACATCGAATTTTTGACATGAATCCAATACTTTCTCTCTATATATATATTACATATATACATAGGTAAGAGAAAGTAAAAATATCTGATTATTGGAATTAAACAATTTACAATATTGGAAATAATAAATTTGAGGAAAAAAATAATTTAATAAATATTACTAATTTTAGAATAATAATTGTGAGATTTAAATTTAAGTTTTTATTTATTATTAAAGAATCAATTCTAAAACAACTTAACGAATTTTTATGGGTTCTTTTTGTTAATGTTTAGAGAATTTTAGGCTAGGTTTTATATTATAAAATATATATATATTTAAACAGGGTGGTTAAAAAACCACTTTTTTAGTTTTCGATCAGGGCACTGGTTAATACCGTCCAAAATTGGTTTTAACCACAAAATTAATTTAAATTGTATTGGACCAACCAATCAAATAGGGACGGAGTCTAAATTGCCTCCGATGCCGAAAAAGTTTTAAATTAAATAAAGAAAAATAGGCCTATAATATATCCTGACACAAAAAATCTGGTGTGACAAGCACATAATACAACTTTCAATTGGCGAATGTTAAGAGAAAATTTCATAACTTTTAATTGAAACTATTGGTTCGAAATTCCAGTAAATATAATTTTTTTTTTTAATCACTCACACTTTTTTCCTATTCACACTCACACTAACATACACACAGTTTTTTCGGCAACTAAGGCCATATAGGACTTTTACTTATAACCGTTATTAATTAATATATCAATTTGGGGTCCAGGCATTCTTATTTAAGCCATTTGGTATCCAAATGGTTTAAATAAAATCATCGGACTGCCTGGGGTCCGAACCCGCCACCTTGGTATACAAGGCACTATCAACTACACCAAGCCCGAGAGTAAATTTATGTTTGGTTATTTTTATTTTTAGATCTTCAATTTTTTGTATAATTTATGTTTTATGTAATTATGTGATTTTTCCCGAAACATAAGCATACTAATTAATTTGTTTATTTCAATGAATTTTTTGTAAAAATCATCTCAGGATTCAACCAGAAGATCCCAATTAATAGAGGCATGTTAAAAACTGAGAACAATATTTATTTAGAAATTGAAGATTTGAATTATTTTAAATTATTTAAAAAAAAAATAAAAAAAAAAAAAAGATTTAAAAAAAAATGCTTTTATTTAAATTGAACTAAAAAGAGAGAAATAAGAAAGAAATAATTTAATTGTTCTTGTTAAAATTTTTTAATATTTATGACTTAAAATAAAAGCGTGGAGCGCTTCGAAGTGATTCCGAGGCTCGCGCACCACGCTTTTATTTTAAGTCATAAATATTAAAAAATTTTAACAAGAACAATTAAATTATTTCTTTCTTATTTCTCTCTTTTAGTTCAATTTAAATAAAAGCATTTTTTTTAAAATCTTTTTTTATTTTTATTTTTATTTTAAGCTTTTTAGTCTTTTAGTCTTATCAAAAATCATCAATATGATAAAGTACCACATTAGTTTGGCCTGTATTGATTTGGTTCGATTGAAAAATTATGCATTATCATAAAAAAATGACTCGTAAATATCAAAATTCAAAACTATAGTTAATAGGGCCTTATTTGCGTGAGGCTTCAAATAAAGTACCACATTAGTTTGGTCTATTTTGATCAAAACCACCATATATAGTGGCGTCATCAAAAATGACTCTTAAATATTACATTTCACACCTCTAGCCCATCGGGAAGTCTTTTGAAATGACATTAATTCGCGAAGGGTTTCAAATAAAGTACCACATTGGTTTGGTCTATTTTGATCAAAACCACCATATAGTGGCGTCATCAAAAATGACTCTTAAATATTACATTTCACACCTCTAGCCCATCGGGAAGTCTTTTGAAATTACATTAATTCACGAAGGGTTTCAAATAAAGTACCACATTAGTTTGGTCTATTTTGATCAAAACCACCATATAGTGGCGTCATCAAAAATGACTCTTAAGTATTACATTTCACACCTCTAGCCCATCGGGAAGTCTTTTGAAATTACATTAATTCACGAAGGGTTTCAAATAAAGTACCACATTAGTTTGGTCCATTTTGGTAAAACCAAACTCACAATTTGCGTCATCAAAAATGACTCTTAAATATCAAATTTCACACCTCTAGCTAATCGGGAAGTGTCCTTAACAAAGCCATAAAGTTGGTGACCTTGAAAGAGTAAGTTAAATAAAAGCATTTAAAATATATTTTATCAATTTAAAAATTGAATAATTAAATCTCACAATTATTTTATTATAATTCGTCATATATATTAAATTCAACTTTCCTATTTTTGTCGTCACGGCTTGTGACGTCATGGCATGTAGCGTCACGGCCTTTGACGTCACGACTTGTAAAGCGACATGCTGTTCACTTTAAAAAAAATTAAAAAAATATAATAATTCTTGTAAATATTAAATTTGCTGCTTTTATATTGTAAAAACAAAAAAGCAAAAAAACAAAAAAATATATATAATTAAAAAAATTGTAAATAAAATTTTGACTATCGAATAAGTATGGAAATTAAAATTTGGAATGAATCGGTCCGAAGGGGGCTCTAAAAAAAATTAATGGAAACCACCTATAAGTGAATATTATAATAAATTAATTTAATATGTGATTGGGGGGGGGGGGGGAATTATTCTCAACTTATACAACATCCTTCATGAAAAAAAACTTAATGTCATGTATTATCGAAAAAACATTAAATCAAACCATTAAATTTTATTTATTTTTTTTTTTACGGAAATGAAATGACTTCTCTATATTATTTTTGATGATTGAATTTTTTTTTTTGATCAAATAAAAATGAAATAAATTTAAATAAAATTAACAAAAAAAAAAAAAAATAAAATAAAACTATCTCTCTTTTTGCTGCTATTCATTCAAACAAATAAATAAAATTTTATTTAAGAAGATGAAAAAAAAAGAGATCTTAATTCTGAATTGAAATCCATATAAAAGAAAGAAAGAAGATATAAAATTATTTCTGAATATAAGAAAAATAATCTCTCTATTTTTTTTTTTTTATGGGAAATGTAAATCTCATATCTATTTGACACACAATTCAAGAATTTAAGTGTAAAAACGACGACGTCAAGTAAAAAAAAAAATAATTTAATCTAGTTCAAAGATTGATTTAAATTTTATTTTATTATTTCGTTTGTATATGTAACGTGGAGGTCGTCGTCGTCGTCGTCGTCGCCGCCTTGAGTCTATAGCAATAACAATGTTATATGATCACCTAGGCAACGCTAAAAGAAAATACTTCTATAAAAATATTTTTATTTCGTGCATATATGCAGAGGCAGGCAGGCAGGCAGGCCCAGGGCTCCAGGGGCTCGAGATGCAGAAACGGAGGGTAGGAAAAAAGAAAGAAAGAAAGAAGAAGAGGGTGGAAAGAGAGAGAGAGAAGGCGCCGCCTGGGCGCCGGGTCAAACGGAAGCCATCTCTCTATCCTTTACTCTTTCCTCTTTTGACCGAAATAAATAGTGACAAATTAATTTCGCACACAACGCTGGAAAAAATCTCGATTTATTAATTAGTACTCTCTTAAAACGAATTAGTAGAATTTTTACTTATTCAAATAGTAGATAAGGAAAATCATGAATAATACGCCTATGAAGATAACCTATTTGTTTTTTTAATAGCAATTTTTTTTTTTTTTTTTTAAAGTAAAACTTTTATTTAATGGCCTCCAATTTTTTTCGCTCTTCTATCAGCATGTCGCGTTACAAGCCGTGACGTCAAAGGCCGTGACGCTACAAGCCATGACGTCACAAGCCGTGACGACAAAAATAGGAATGTTGAAATTTAATATATATATAACGAATTATAGGGAAATAATAATTGTGAGATTTAATTATTCAATTTTTAAATTGATAAAATATAATTTTTAAAATAATTTAAAATGATTCAATTACTAAATAAATATTGTTCTCAGTTTTTAACATGCGTCTATTGATTTCCCATTTTCCAATTATTTACCCACACAGCACAAAATATTGCAGCAATGTTGCAGAAATATTGACGAATCTTGGCAACATTGCAGCGGCAATATTCCAACTAGCAATATTGCTGTTTGAGCTGCAATATTGCATCAATGTTGCCCGTAATAATTGTCAACATTGAGCAAGATTGCAATATTCCGTGCTGTGTGGGTAGTTAAGATCAAAAACGAGATTTTAATACCCTTAATGGAATAATTTTCAGAAAATTTTCATTTAAACGCCTACGATTCCAAAAAAGTTTCACTTTCATCGAATGGTTTCATAAAACCACACAATGATTTTTTTTTCAATTTATTTAATTATTATAGGGGTTAGGTATTAATGATTTTTACATTTTTAGATTCAAAAACTAATTACGATTATCATAATTGAAATTTTTTTCTATAAATATGTTAAAAATAATTTTGATTATTTTTTAATTTAAAAAAATATCTTGCTATAAAGTAAAATGCTCTTGAATTTAATTCTTTTAAAAAATACTGTATAAAAAAATATATTTAAAATGCCTGGAGTATTTGAGGACCAAAGATTCAATGTGCTGTTAATCATAAAATTACAAAGGAGATTTATTTTAATTGTCAAAGAGTAGTAATTGTGTCAAAGAGATAAACAATTCAGAGAGTCTATCAATATCAAGGCCATCAGAGCTCACTCCCTCTCCCTCCTCTCTCTTTCATTCTCGATTTTCATCTACTTCTTTAAAGTTTAAAGAAGTGATAACTAAGTCAAACTCTCCTCTGAATAACTTAAAGATCAAATATTTAAAGGGGAGAACTTTCTTCTTCTTCTTCTTCTCTCACCCTTTCATTCTCACACTTCTAGCATTCATTAATACTTAAATGTCTCGCTAATTTTTTTTTAATTTAGGGGTTAGTGTGAGCCGGTTGCTTCACATCTAATTAACTAGATATTCCTCGGACACTGCTCGTCAAAAAAACGTAGCACTTACAAAAGACTTATTTTAATCTATCTTAATGATACTGTAATTTATTAAACATTTAATATGAAATATCTTAAATATTTCTAAGTAAATTTAACACAAATTCATATCATTTTAATAAATAGATTACAATTTAAATAAAATAAAGACAAAAATGTCGAAATTTTATTTATTAACGCCAAATTTCTAAAATTTTAAATTTAATCTTTCCATTTCAGTTTTTCTCTATTTTATAAATTCTATAAAAACAAAATTTTCAATTAATATCCAAATAAAGAAATCGAGATTATGAAATCAAATCAAACGCTCTCAGTAGAAAAGTGTCTAACTCCACCTTTTTCCGAAAATCATTTTTTTGTATTTTCTGTTGAAAAAATATCATTCTCCTTATGCCCTGAACTGGGTAAGAGCATAATTCAAATTTGAAATAAAAGCAACATGTTAACGTCGCCTGTTGTTTAGTCAGTTCGAAAAGTTGCCGCACGAACAGGTCTATTCTCTAAAAACAGACGTTAAAATTTAAAATAAACAAATGGATGTTAAAAAGTAATGTAGAAACAATCAGCGTTAAAAAAAATGGTATTCTCTAAACAACAGCGACGTTAACATGTTGCTTTTATTTCAAAGCTATCAAAATACTTTTTAGATTAAGGACGCCATTTTATTTTAAACACGACGTTAAAATATTAAACGCACCTGACATTAATTTTTAACACTATTTACTAAATGTTAA
>JAKCPI010000355.1:0-17313 GCA_023213315.1 Euborellia annulipes | reverse complement strand
GTTTTATGCCTTAGTATCTATTATATCGTGAATTCCAGAGTAGTACAGTACTTCTCATGATATAGTAGTACAGTACTTCTCATGATGCTGTAGTCTGTAGTAGACAGTACTTCTCATGATACAGTAGTACAGTACTGCTTTGGAATTCATGATTTAATAGAAACTAAGGCATAAAACTAAGAAAGTGAAATGAAGGTTAGACCGTTCTGGCGCTGATGGCCTCATGTAGCCTGAGTTGGTCTAAAAGACTGTGTGTATGTGCCTAAAAATATAGTTGATATCCACCACCAAAACTATTTTCAGCACTGATGTTGGGTAGCGTTTTGCAAAAAAATAGTGAGTATGGTGGCGAATAAACAGTCGCTGGGATTCTCTGTTATGGTGGTGAATAAACAGTCGCTGGTATTTACTTTTATTTATCAATTTCAGCCTAAACAACCAATTTGACAACCAGCCATTTCAAAAATCATGTCCAGTTTATTTTATTAGAAGAATAAAAAAAAAGTGGGTGGTGGTTGTGAGCGCCACCACCCACCCAGTAAGGTTGGCGAAGGATCAACGAGAGCGAGGCAAAGAGGGAGGGGAATGATCAATACTTCTACTCTCGAGTCTGAATCGTGATCGGCAAAGTGAAAAATTAACTGAATCAAACCGAATGACGGCAGATTCTGAAGTAGAGAGAGAGAGAGAGAATAGGGCACGTGCAAAGAATACAGAAACAAATGCCCTTTTTCTCTCTATTATTTCATATATGTATGTATGCATCTCCTTTTTTTTTTTCCTTTCTTTTTTCTTTTTTTTTTCTCGGTAAATCAATGTCGGTAATAATTCAAAAAATTAACTATAGCACGTATTCTATAGACGAAAGGCTAATAAAATATATATAAAGAAGAAATAATATCCATATACATTTTTAATCTTATCCTGGGAAGATAAAGTAGAGCGCTATTATTAAAAGAAAATATAAGAGAGAGAATAAACTAGCTACAAAACATGCCTGCGGAGCTTTTACTAGTGTAATTGAATGATTAATTAATTAAGTCCTGAGAATATTCGGAATTATTAATATTTTCAGATTAGTCCTTTCTAAATACTCATCAAATCACTGAGACCCCATAAAAAATTCGTTAACTATTTAGCTTAGAGTCCATAAGATAATTAAAAATTAAAAAAAAATTAAATCTCACAAATATTCTTTTATAATTAATTAAATTTAATCAAATTTCGCATTTTTAGTAAGAAAAATAAAAATTTTGTTTTTTTTTTAAATAAATTTAAGTTGCTAACCATTGGTTCTAGTTGAAATATTATTAATATAAATATACTAATTAAAAATACTAGGTTATATGTTTAAGAGGCGAAATCTCGGGTGGGTGTGACCCCGAGGAAATACCGTGTTGAACGTCCCCCCACGGTAGCCATTGTTACAATTAATACGTTGAAACCCTTAGAGGCCTCAGTAGCCCAAAGGGCAAAATTAAACATAAATTAGTTATTAGAATAAAGTGCGTAAAATTAATCAAGGTGATATAAATAAAATTTCATTATGTATGGCATATCAACTTCACATACTTGAGTGTTAGAAATACGTATCAATATTGAAACATATTACCTAGTATATTTAATTAATTTTTTAGTACCGGTTTTTTAATAAAAAAAAATGTTCTTATTCTAGAGAAGCAGCATATACCACAAAGAGCTCACTATATTTTAATAACTAAAAAAAAATTAAACAAATTTAAGGTTATCAATAAATTTTAAACTTAACATGTTATCTTAAAATCTATATCACTAGTTTTGGGCTACCAGGGCCATTTAGAGTTTTTAACATATTTATATTGTAACCAACGGCACATGGCGCTGATTCCTCTGGAGGCCACCCATCCGAATTTTCGTCATGCTTGGTACTAGTTAATCGCAACGAGTATTTAGCAGGAAAAATCTCAAATTTTAAACATTTGGGGACTGTTGGTCTACTCCGATGCCAAAATAGTTCAAATTAAATATAATCTAAAGAATTCACAGTTGGCATTAGTTGAAAAATTCTTAAATTTAATTAAATTCTCGCCTAATTACAGATAAATAAATACCACAACGTTAAGTTTAAAAAGTTGTCAAACCTAGTGTTATTTATTTATCTATAATTAGATTAGAATTTAATTAAATTCAATTCAAAATATTAAAAAATTTTTTATGACGAACAAAATACAAATTTCAGTATAATTCCAATATAACTCATTAAAAAAAAAATAAATTTTAAAAAGTTCATTAATTCTAAATAATACCCCAGCGATTATTGATCCCGAAACGTTGTATTAAATACAAAAATTATCTTCTAAAAAGTGAAGAAATTTCTTATATATAGGGCCTACCTAAATTAAAACTAAAACCACTGAGTGATATGTTTCAATAAATTGATACAAAAACTCTTGTTAAGTATTTCGACACTTGGTGTATACAAATACCTATTTAAAAAATCATATTTAAATTTAATGATAGTTTAAAAATTAAAAAAAAAAAAAAATGAATATATAGTACGTTCTATCTTGATGATAATATTCCAAACATGGCAAGGAAAGGATTTATATATCGTATGAGTATGTGTGTGTGTATGTGTGCTTATTCTCCAAATTTCGATTTAGTAAAGTAGTTTGGGTTCTTTTGAAATCGTTGAGGAAAGAGGAAAGAAAAAAAAAAAAAGAGAGAAGGGATGAATACGAAGGGTGGAGGCAATGTGACGCTTTATCTCTACCCAAACCAAGAGAGAGAGAGAGAGCGAACCTCATCCAACGAAAGGCATTCGTCATCTTAACACACACACACAGATAAAGCTTTTAAATATAAAGTAATATGCCATCTCAATACGAAATTGAAATGAATATTGTTATTATGATATTATTATTTAAATTTTATTTGTATGTGTTTGTGCTGTTTGTAGATATAATTAAAAACAATATTGCCAGATAAAATAGGAAGCTTTTCTTTGGGTCATGCATGTCCATTAGGTGTCATCTCACCTATATTTGGTACAAAAGTTGCTACACTTTGTCCCATCCACTGTTTTTTGGGGGAGAGGGAAGAAATCTGAAGCTCACTTTAATCTCAAAATCTGTAACGTTATGAAATATTTAAGCATTTATTATTTTTATTTTATTTTTTTTGTAATAGGACACGAATAGTTTACAATTTTGACATTGGAGGTCAAACACCATGGGGAAAAATGACTGTCAAATATATCCAAAAAATAGTATATGTAGATGTTTCCCAATTAGGGTTGGTAGATTCGGAGGCTGAATCGATTTTCGATTTTCGATTTTTTAAATCGAAACCAAATAATCGATTTTTAAAAAAATCGATTTTTGCCTTAAAAAAATCGATTTTAATCGATTTTCGATTTTTTTACAAAAAAATTTTTCACTATGCCCATAAGTTGATTTTAAGGTTCTGCTTACGATTTTCAAGCGGTTTGTGGAACAAGAAAAATAGAACGTTGCATTACTGATGCCCAAATCAATTTATTCAGTCTTTATAACTTCTTTAAAAACCAACACATTGTATATGGTATAACATATTTAGTGTTTATAACTTAAGTTTTAACGTTATAACGTAAATTTTAACAAACTTTCTCATTTGGTATCCAAATGGCTTAAATAAAATCATCGGACTGCCTGGGGTCCGAATGCGCGACTTTTGGTATACCAGGTTAGCATGCTAACCTCTACACCAAGCCCCGAGGGCTGGATTCAAGATTAAAATTTATAAACATGGGGAACTATTTATATTTTGTAACCATTGCAACAAATTCTCCTATCTTTCCTATGAAATACAAGAGGAAAGTGTACTTCAAAATGAGAATATATATTTTAAAGAGCATCTAAAAAATAATTGATTTTTGAATTTAATCAAAATCGTTGGGGCTATTTTTAAGAAAATCAAAAAACCTGAAAAACTACTTCAGTAAAGTACTAGTACTTTTTGGCCAATTTTAATTAACCTCTTATTTTCTCTCGCTCCAGGGGGGTGTCTAACTTAAAATTCCAACATCATAGCTCAAATCCTTCAAGCTTAAAATTGAACACAGACGGACAGATCATGTCGCTAAAAATCACTTTCTTGGAAAATCGAAAATCGAAAATCGGCCGTCAAAAATCGATTTTTTCGATTTTTTCGAAACACTGAATCGATTTCGATTTTAATCGAAAATCGAAGCTCAAAAATCGATTTTCGATTAAAATCGAAATCGATTCGACCAACCCTATTCCCAATGAGCCCGAGCAGATATTATTTCAATTTGGCACATCATTATGCGAAGCAGATAATTTTATTTCAATTTGTTTATTAATGTTTCAAGGTTAAATTGAATATTATCTGCTTCGCTCATTGGGAAAACAGAACCCTTTTCATCTAAATACATATTTTCAGCTCACCACCCTCAATCAAAAAATATATCTAGAAGCGTAGACAAAATACGTTTCAAATGTTTATACCAAATATTGAAACATATCACTTTATGTTTTTAAATTTTAATTTACCTAAATGGGGTTAAATATTTATTTTTATTAACTCAAAAGTAGTAATGAACCATTGATTTTGTAGAATACAATCCGGGGTTCAATTCCCGACGCTACCTATTTTTTTCTATATATATATATATTTAATAAAAATAAATAAAATCGACTGTTTGTGACGAAATATCTTATCTTGTCTGTCACTGTGTGTGTGTGTGTGAAAAAAATAAAGGTCACCTGTGTGAATTGAAATCCAGAAGGTATAAAATATTTTATAAAAGGATAAGATATTTATTTTTCAATCAGTGTTGTTATTGTTGTTGTTGATGTTGTATACAAATCGTCAATGTGTAATGTCAAAGTTGACGAGTACAAGCAAGAGAGAGATATCGGTTTCTAAAGCGATAAGACATTTCACATCCCGAAAAGATAACCCTGGATACACTACCATGTTGTTGTTGTTGTTGTGACGTTAACCACCACCACCCCCCGCCATCATCACTTTTACGTCGTCCCCCCGCATCTCATATCATATCATATCTATTTTAAACGATATCAAACATTATCTAAGAGTCTTTTTTTTTTCTTTAACAACCAACATCAGTTACAATATCTTAATTTTAAATGATACACTAGGTGATATGTTTATTTTTATTGGTGAATATTGTTAATACATATTTCGACATTATTTTAATTTTAAGAGAGGTTAGATTATTTTGGATTTAATTCCCTATTCGGAATTTCGGATTAAATCCTACCAGACAAGAAGGATTTAGGTGTTTGTAATTAAATCTTTTTCCAATGGGATTAAGTGTTAATTTTTAATTAAAAAATATCTTGTGTGTGGGGATCACATCCCGTCTCATGCGATATTTCAAACAATTAAATTTAAATGACCTGCAATACTGATAAATATTAAATTATTTAGTAAAATTTATTGTTTTTCATTTGGGAGATATTTATTATAAATTTTTCAAACCCATTATTTATCCAATGGGTAAATTTTTGAGCCTCCACATTTAGAAAATGCCATCCTTATGAGTATTTCTCCATAACGTCATACAAAATGATGGAAATAAACCTTTATAGCAAATAACCAAATCAATTTTTGAAACAACATATAACCTTAACCTTCGTACGGTCTTAGTTTTAACCCTACACAAGAGATCTTTGGGGTCATATTGACCCCAAGCTTTATTCTCATTATATTATTTCATTGAGTTGCTTGGATGCCCTAGAAAAAATGTTTATTTTTCAACCTGTAATACAGAACATCCATGCTTTAATCAAGAGGTTCAGGAATAGACAAATTACAGTTAACTTTATGTGGGTGCCTGGCCATGTTGGCATAGAGAAAAATGAAATTGTCGACTATTTCGCCAAACAAGGAGCTGTTAAACAATTAGTCGATTTTGATTCTAATTGTTTTGAGGACATTAAGAAATTAGTTGCATCAAAAATTTTGTACAACTGGAGGAATGAATGGTTACACATCCGAAACAATAAGTTGAGAATGGTTCTTCGGAATATAACTGGGTGTCAGAAGACAAACTTATCAAGAAAAGAGCAAGTGATCTTCACACGTCTGAGAATAGGACATTGTTTTTTCACTCTGGACTCTCCTTCGGGGTGAAAGCCCACCGTGGTGTGCCACTTGTGATGAAAGAATCACTATAGATCATGTTCTTTTTGAGTGCCGTCTTTTCCTTGTGGAGAGGACTAAGAATAATATAAAATCTAAGGACATTTTAAGTGATAGTGATAGGTTACAGGATATTATTAAGTTCCTTTATGATATAAAGTTATATCAGTTTGTGTAGTTAGTTCCAAAAAAAAAAAAAAAGATTTGTGGCGTTAAATGGCCGGTGTAGTCGAAACGCCCTCTCTCAAATACAATATACAATATAATATATATATATATAATAAAATAAAAATAGAAGGGCTTTAAATACTACTAGGGTCATATAGACCCCAAAAACGGATGTATAACAATTTCATTTCTATAGTGCCCTAAATAAATTATTTTAAAAATTCTAATGAATTCATTTAGAACGACAAAAAAATAAAAGTCAAAAAAGGATAAATATCCAAATATAATATAGTTTAAAAGATACAAAGGCTTGAATTGCTCTTGGGGTCATATAGACCCCAAAGACCTTATGAAGGTTAATTTAATTGTTACAACACCACCGACCAAAAAGGTTGTTAGTTTAAAATTTTTTTTTTTTTTTCTCTCTATCGTTGAGAAAATTTGCTTCGATTTTTCATCCCCTCTCTTCAATCCTCCAACTACTTATCAGCGTTATCCGAGGATGCTTGTAGGCTGCAGGAGAGATAGATAAGAGGCTTTTTGGTGTGTGGGAGGGTGGATGATGCGTGCACGCATGGAAGAGCCCTCTAGATATTCGCAGCAAATGCAATCGATATAAACAACTGTCATCAAGGAATGAAGGGGAGGGTGAATAAATAAAAATAATTGATATTTAAAGGGAATTTTTTTTTTTTTTAGGTTAAATGAAGTAAACTTAGTAACCTAAATAAAAGCTTCTTGAAATGAGGATTACAACCCTAGTATTGTACGATATTTATAATAATTATACTCTATACTTTAGTATAGGGGTTCCCAACCTGTACAACGTTGAAAATTCATATAAATTTATACAGAGAACCTAAAGAGGTGATTGTAGTGTTAATTTGTAGAGAAACACATCAGGTTTTGACTAACCTAGTTCGCTAGTACCGAATCGCACTAACACGAGCACTATCGACTGTTGAGGGTTAAAGATGGCTGTATTCACTGGACCTGAGGGTGCTAGCTCTGTGTTTTGGTTTGAAGAATCAAATTTATCCAAAGAAGCTGCAGAACTACTTGGTTTTAGTGTTGTTTAAAGTTTTTTTTTATTTCAAACTAAAAATTATGAGAAGAAATTGACTTCCGATGAGATGTGGGCAGGATAATTAAAGGAAGAACATCTTTAGTTTGAGGTAAAACATACTTGATGTATTTCTCTTCAAATTGACATTACAATCATCTCTCTAGGTTTTCTGTATTAATTTATACGAATTTTCAAAGTTGTAAAGAAACACTCTGTATACTGTGGGCGTTGTTTTTACGGAAAAAGTGGGCCGCCAATCAAAAAGAGTTGGGAATCGCAGCTTTAGTAGAACAATAAAATACACAAAAATACTTTAATTCGCATGATTTGATGTTCTGGGATTTAAAAATGTTTGGTCGTAAACATTTTTGAGTAAAACGGAATTTTCTACGTATTTAATAAGACTGGTGATAATTTTTCAAACTTGTATAAAGTAATTTCATTTATTCTCCTTAAGTGTTGTTGCTGAGGTTGGTATTTATGAAAGAAAAATGCTAAATTTTCAGCAAATTTTAGTTTTTAAGGTGATATTTACAAATATTTCGGAGACCTATCGGCGGTAATTTCATTTATTTCTGGCACATAGGCATTCACAGAGAGAGTTTTTTTGTGATGGCGAGACGAAACAAACAAAGCGTTACTGAACCTTATAAAAAATGAATTACTTATTTACTTTAACCTAAATATAGACTGTAAAGATACTGTGCAATTGTTTAGCAAGAATAATAATTTGATAAAAATTGAAAAAAGAAATAAAAAATATGTTTTTAAATAAAATGCTTAAGAAAAATAAATGATACTTTATTTTGACACTATGTAGTACTTTTTTTCTCAGGGGTCCACATCTTGTGGGTACACGAGCAACCTGAGCTGGGACAGACAGTCCTTCTGCTCTTTATATGTCTGTCTCTTCCTTCTATATTTTCAACAGACCATGCGACGGGCCGGCCTGTTCTATCCTTTCCGAAAAAACACATGATAGGGGAAAATGGAGATCTGCTGACCCCGCACTGCGGGATTAAGGCGAAGATAGAAAAAGTATTTTTTTTCTTAACTTTAATCACCAATGTACTTTAATTGTAAAAAAAAAAAAAAGTGGCAATCTTAGAAATGTCTGTTAATAAATGAAAATTTTTTGGATTTTTGAGTTAAGTTTTGTCAGATCTCTATCTTTTATGGTCAAAAAAAAAGTGCGGAAAAAGGAAAAATAACGAATTTATAAATTTTTATTTTCAAACAAGTGAAAATTAAGTATAATTTTTACTTTCTCTTACCTATATATAGAGAAAAAGTATTTCTTGATTAGATTTATAGCGTTTAGAGATGAAAAGTGTTTCTAGACTTTAAATGGGATATAAGGAGACTTAGCAGCCAAAGGAATTAAATAAAGAACTTTTATTTGATTATTAATTGTGAAAGTTTCCGTCCTGATGAAGTTAGTGATTATTAACCGAAACGTCGACAATTAATAATCAAATAAAAATTTTTTTATTGAATGAACGTTCTCTTTTAGGTTGTGACACAGCCATTTTTTAGGGCACTCACAATATTTGAATTTACACACAAAAAAAAAATCGACTAATTTGATTAACAAATTGACTGACATATCAAGAAGACACGTAATAATTTCAAAAAAAAAAAAAAATACAAACAATAAAGGTGAAATTTATTTATTTTATTTTATTTAGGGTGTAAAAAAAAAAAAATCTATCGATCTTGTTTGTTTTTCATATATTTCCTTTTTATTCGAATTGTTTGTCTTGTGTTAGGTTGCTGACACGCTTAGATGCCCTTTTTTTTTTTAATAGAAATTTCTAATATATATATATGTGTTTTTAGTAGAGAGAAGAAGAACAAATCGAAGTTGTTTTTTTTTCTCTCCCTTTCCCTCTTTTTTTTTACTCAAAAGGTACGCCTGTGTGTGTGGATATAATATGATCCACTCCCATATTTTTTTTGTTGACATTGTTTATCATATGAATTAATAACATTTATCAATCACTCTCTATGCGCTTGGAGTCTATTTTGTATAATCAAATGAATAAATATATCTGATTATTGGAATTAAACAATTTACAATATTGGAAATAATAAATTTGAGGAAAAAAAATAATTTAATAAATATTACTAATTAAAGAATAATAATTGTGAGATTTAAATTTAAGTTTTTATTTATTATTAAAGAATCAATTCTAAAACAACTTAACGAATTTTTATGGGTTCTTTTTTTTAATCTCTAGGGAATTTTAGGCTAGGTTTTATATTATAAAATATATATATATTTAAACAGGGTGGTTAAAAAACCACTTTTTTAGTTTTCGATCAGGGCACTGGTTAATACCGTCCAAAATTGGTTTTAACCACAAAATTAATTTAAATTGTATTGGACCAACCAATCAAATAGGGACGGAGTCTAAATTGCCTCCGATGCCGAAAAAGTTTTAAATTAAATAAAGAAAAATAGGCCTATAATATATCCTGACACAAAAAATCTGGTGTGACAAGCACATAATACAACTTTCAATTGGCGAATGTTAAGAGAAAATTTCATAACTTTTAATTGAAACTATTGGTTCGAAATTCCAGTAAATATAATTTTTTTTTTTAATCACTCACACTTTTTTCCTATTCACACTCACACTAACATACACACAGTTTTTTCGGCAACTAAGGCCATATAGGACTTTTACTTATAACCGTTATTAATTAATATATCAATTTGGGGTCCAGGCATTCTTATTTAAGCCATTTGGTATCCAAATGGTTTAAATAAAATCATCGGACTGCCTGGGATCCGAACCCGCCACCTTGGTATACAAGGCGCTATCAACTACACCAAGCCCGAGAGTAAATTTATGTTTGGTTATTTTTATTTTTAGATCTTCAATTTTTTGTATAATTTATGTTTTATGTAATTATGTGATTTTTCCCGAAACATAAGCATACTAATTAATTTGTTTATTTCAATGAATTTTTTGTAAAAATCATCTCAGGATTCAACCAGAAGATCCCAATTAATAGAGGCATGTTAAAAACTGAGAACAATATTTATTTAGAAATTGAAGATTTGAATTATTTTAAATTATTTAAAAAAAAAATAAAATAAAAAAAAAAGATTTAAAAAAAATGCTTTTATTTAAATTGAACTAAAAAGAGAGAAATAAGAAAGAAATAATTTAATTGTTCTTGTTAAAATTTTTTAATATTTATGACTTAAAATAAAAGCGTGGAGCGCTTCGAAGTGATTCCGAGGCTCGCGCCCCACGCTTTTATTTTAAGTCATAAATATTAAAAAATTTTAACAAGAACAATTAAATTATTTCTTTCTTATTTCTCTCTTTTTAGTTCAATTTAAATAAAAGCATTTTTTTAAAATCTTTTTTTTTATTTTTTTTATTTTAAGCTTTTTAGTCTTTTAGTCTTATCAAAAATCATCAATATGATAAAGTACCACATTAGTTTGGCCTGTATTGATTTGGTTCGATTGAAAAATTATGCATTATCATAAAAAAATGACTCGTAAATATCAAAATTCAAAACTATAGTTAATAGGGCCTTATTTGCGTGAGGCTTCAAATAAAGTACCACATTAGTTTGGTCTATTTTGATCAAAACCACCATATATAGTGGCGTCATCAAAAATGACTCTTAAGTATTACATTTCACACCTCTAGCCCATCGGGAAGTCTTTTGAAATTACATTAATTCGCGAAGGGTTTCAAATAAAGTACCACATTGGTTTGGTCTATTTTGATCAAAACCAC
Organism: Euborellia annulipes; assembly: GCA_023213315.1. NCBI lineage: Eukaryota > Metazoa > Arthropoda > Insecta > Dermaptera > Anisolabididae > Euborellia > Euborellia annulipes. The sequence goes on along the minus strand of JAKCPI010000355.1, from coordinate 6,165 downwards.
CATATAGTGGCGTCATCAAAAATGACTCTTAAGTATTACATTTCACACCTCTAGCCCATCGGGAAGTCTTTTGAAATTACATTAATTCGCGAAGGGTTTCAAATAAAGTACCACATTAGTTTGGTCTATTTTGATCAAAACCACCTTATAGTGGCGTCATCAAAAATGACTCTTAAATATTACATTTCACACCTCTAGCCCATCGGGAAGTCTTTGAATTTACATTAATTCGCGAAGGGTTTCAAATAAAGTACCACATTAATTTGGTCTATTTTGATCAAAACCACCATATAGTGGCGTCATCAAAAATGACTCTTAAGTATTACATTTCACACCTCTAGCCCATCGGGAAGTCTTTTGAAATTACATTAATTCACGAAGGGTTTCAAATAAAGTACCACATTAGTTTGGTCCATTTTGATCAAAACCACCATATAGTGGCGTCATCAAAATGACTCTTAAGTATTACATTTCACACCTCTAGCCCATCGGGAAGTCTTTTGAAATTACATTAATTCACGAAGGGTTTCAAATAAAGTACCACATTAGTTTGGTCCATTTTGGTAAAACCAAACTCACAATTTGCGTCATCAAAAATGACTCTTAAATATCAAATTTCACACCTCTAGCTAATCGGGAAGTGTCCTTAACAAAGCCATAAAGTTGGTGACCTTGAAAGAGTAAGTTAAATAAAAGCATTTAAAATATATTTTATCAATTTAAAAATTGAATAATTAAATCTCACAATTATTTTATTATAATTCGTCATATATATTAAATTCAACTTTCCTATTTTTGTCGTCACGGCTTGTGACGTCATGGCATGTAGCGTCACGGCCTTTGACGTCACGACTTGTAGTAAAGCGACATGCTGTTCACTTTAAAAGAAATTCAAAAAAATATAATAATTCTTGTAAATATTAAATTTGCTGCTTTTATATTGTAAAAACAAAAAAGCAAAAAAAACAAAAAAATATATATAATTAAAAAAATTGTAAATAAAATTTTGACTATCGAATAAGTATGGAAATTAAAATTTGGAATGAATCGGTCCGAAGGGGGCTCTAAAAAAAATTAATGGAAACCACCTATAAGTGAATATTATAATAAATTAATTTAATATGTGATTGGGGGTGGGGGGGGGAATTATTCTCAACTTATACAACATCCTTCATGAAAAAAAAAACTTAATGTCATGTATTATCGAAAAAACATTAAATCAAACCATTAAATTTTATTTATTTTTTTTTACGGAAATGAAATGACTTCTCTATATTATTTTTGATGATTGAATTTTTTTTTTTTTGATCAAATAAAAATGAAATAAATTTAAATAAAATTAACAAAAAAAAAAAAAAATAAAATAAAACTATCTCTCTCTTTTGCTGCTATTCATTCAAACAAATAAATAAAATTTTATTTAAGAAGATGAAAAAAAAAAAAGAGATCTTAATTCTGAATTGAAATCCATATAAAAGAAAGAAAGAAGATATAAAATTATTTCTGAATATAAGAAAAATAATCTCTCTATTTTTTTTTTTTATGGGAAATGTAAATCTCATATCTATTTGACACACAATTCAAGAATTTAAGTGTAAAAACGACGACGTCAAGTAAAAAAAAAAAATAATTTAATCTAGTTCAAAGATTGATTTAAATTTTATTTTATTATTTCGTTTGTATATGTAACGTGGAGGTCGTCGTCGTCGTCGCCGTCTTGAGTCTATAGCAATAACAATGTTATATGATCACCTAGGCAACGCTAAAAGAAAATACTTCTATAAAAATATTTTTATTTCGTGCATATATGCAGAGGCAGGCAGGCAGGCAGGCCCAGGGCTCCAGGGGCTCGAGATGCAGAAACGGAGGGTAGGAAAAAAAAGAAAGAAAGAAAGAAGAAGAGGGTGGAAAGAGAGAGAAGGCGCCGCCTGGGCGCCGGGTCAAACGGAAGCCATCTCTCTCTCTCTATCCTTTACTCTTTCCTCTTTTGACCGAAATAAATAGTGACAAATTAATTTCGCACACAACGCGGGGAAAAAATCTCGATTTATTAATTAGTACTCTCTTAAAACGAATTAGTAGAATTTTTACTTATTCAAATAGTAGATAAGAAAATCATGAATAATACGCCTATGAAGATAACCTATTTGTTTTTTTTAATAGCAAATTTTTTTTTTTTTAAAGTAAAACTTTTATTTAATGGCCTCCAATTTTTTCGCTCTTCTATCAGCATGTCGCGTTACAAGCCGTGACGTCAAATGGCCGTGACGCTACAAGCCATGACGTCACAACCGGACGACAAAAATAGGAATGTTGAAATTTAATATATATATAACGAATTATAAAATAATAATTGTGAGATTTAATTATTCAATTTTTAAATTGATAAAATATAATTTTTAAAATAATTTAAAATGATTCAATTACTAAATAAATATTGTTCTCAGTTTTTAACATGCGTCTATTGATTTCCCATTTTCCAATTATTTACCTACAAGCACTAAAATAGCAGCGATGTTGCAGATACCCTTGATGGGTCGTTTGGTAACTTACCTACCCCAATATTACAAACTAGCAATATTGCTGTTTGAGCTGCAATATCATGAATGTGTGCCGTAAGCTATTGTCAACACTGAGCAAGATTGCAATATTCCCTCTAGGGAGGCTATTTTAATGTTGGGGTACGTAAGTTATCAAAACGACCCAATTGAATAATTTTCAGAAAATTTTCATTTAAACGCCTACGATTCGAAAAAAAAGTTTCACTTGCATCGTGGTTTCATAAAACCACACAATAATTTTTTTTTAAGTGAAACTTTTATTATATCGCTACGAATTTTTTGGTTCTTCTATCAGCATGTCGCGTTACAAGTGACGTAGAAAGCCATGACGTCACTAGCTGTGACGTCATGGCGACTCACACCGACCGCGGCGACCCCCCCCACTAAAATTTATCTTTCACTCGATTTTAATAAAATTTAAAATGGCGCTTCTCTATGATCTAATTAATTGAAAAATGATATTCCAGACCTCAGAAAGTTCTATTGGCGCTACTAGGGGGGGTCCCTCCCACTAAAACTTATCTTTCACTCGACGCCTACGATCCGAAAAAAGTTTCACTTGCATCGTGGTTTCATAAAACCACACAATGATTTTTTTCAATTTAATTAATTATTAGGTTGGGTATTAATGATTTTTACATTTTTAGATTAAAAAAAAAAAATTACAATATCATAACAGAAATTCTATAAATATATTAAAAATAATTTTCATTATTTCTTAATTATTCATGATTTAAAAAAAAAAATCTTTCTATCAAGTAAAATACTCACGAATTTAATTCATTTTAAAAAATACTGTATAAAAAAATACTTTAAAATGCCTGAGTATTTCCGGACCAAAGATTCAATGTGTGATTAGCCGCTCGGGTCGTTAATAAAAATAACAAAGGAGATTTATTTTAATTGTCAAAGAGTAGTAATTGTGTCAAAGAGATAAACAATTCAGAGAGTCTAATATTATCAAGGCCATCAGAGCTCTCTCTCTCCCCTCTCTCTTTTCATCCTCGTTTTCATCTACTTCTTTAAAGTTTAAAGTGATAACTAAGTCAAACTCTCCTCTGAATAACTTAAAGATCAAATATTTAAAGGGGAGAACTTTCTTCTTCTTCTTCTTCTCTCACCCTTTTATTCTCACACTCTAGCATTCATTAATACTTAAATGTCTCGCTAATTTTTTTTTTTAATTTAGGGATTAGTGTGAGCCGGTTGCTTCACATCTAATTAACTAGATATTCCTCGGACACTGCTCGTCAAAAAAACGTAGCACTTACAAAAGACTTATTTTTAATCTATCTTAATGATACTGTAATTTATTAAACATTTGAGGTGCCGCCCCAAGAAAGGAAACACACTTAGACCAACTAGGCCCTTTGTGATATTATTAAACATTTAATATGAAATATCTTAAACATTTCTAAGTAAATTTAACACAAATTCATATCATTTTAATAAATTAGATTACAATTTAAATAAAATAAAGACAAAAATGTCGAAATTTTATTTATTAACGCCAAATTTCTAAAATTTTAAATTTAATCTTTCCATTTCAGTTTTTCTCTATTTTATTGTAAATTCTTATAAAAATAAAATTTTCATAATATCCAAATAAACAAATCGAGATTATGAAATCAAATCAAACGCTCTCAGTCAGTAGCGTAACCAGGATTTTTGCTCGGGGGGGGGGGCTCAAAAATTTTATGAACACCCGGGAGAGGGGGGTTCCCCCTCCATATTCAAGAAACTTAAAGTGGAGAAACTTTTTTTTAGATAATATAAGAATTATAAACATGGGCGTACCCAGGATCAAATCTAGGGGGGGGGGGGGCATAGTCAGATCATGGTCGTCCAGGGGGGGCAGATCATGGTCGACCAGATTGTGAAATAGCTATTTTTTATATAGAGAGTTAAAGCCTTCGAATAAAAGGCCTAAAAAGCCTCGAGTCCTAACAAAAAGAATCATTCCCCGTCGCCATACACCAATTTTGTTTCGTTTCATCACTTTATAAACATTTAATTTTTTTTTTGTTGCTTCTAGGGGGGGGGGGCAGCTGCCCCTGCCCCTCGCTGGGTACGCCCATGATTATAAATAAAAAACAAATAAAATAAAATTTTTTTTCTTGAAATAAAAAATAATTTTAATACAAAATTCGTAAATATTAAAGATTTTTTCCATTATTTTAGATTTTAGAATTTATGAGAGTTAATAAAATGATTATTTAAAAAAAAAATTAGGGAAAACAATAAGTATTTTTTTGTTTTGGTGAAGGCTTTGGGGGGGCGCCCCCTGTACCCCCCCCGAATACGCCACTGCTCTCAGGAGAAAAGTGTCTAACTCTACCTTTTTTCGAAAATCATTTTTTTGTATTTTCTGTTGAAAAATATCATTCTCCTTATGCCCTGAACTCAGTGGCGTAACGCACGCCCCCGCAGACTCCTAGAGGCGGGGGGGCCCCGGACCTTGGGGGGGGCCCACGGACTGTAAAAACGGAAAAATTTAGATGAAAAAAAATCATGAAAATTTCTCTTTGAGAGGGCCCGGGCCCTCAGGGTTCAGGGATATACGGTATTTTAAAAATATTTTTTGTATGGTCTAATAATGGGGCCCGAAATAAAGGTTGCGGGGGGCCCAGCTAAAAAACGTTACCCTACTGCCTGAACTGGGTAAGAGCGTAATTCAAATTTGAAATAAAAGCAACATGTTAACGTCACCTGTTGTTTAGTCAGTTCGAAAAGTTGCCGAACGAACAGGTCTAATCTCTAAAAACAGACGTTAAAATTTAAAATAAACAAATGGGTGTTAAAAAGTAATGTAGAAACAATCAGCGTTAAAAAAAATGCTATTCTCTAAACAACAGCGACGTTAACATGTTGCTTTTATTTCAAAGCTATCAAAATCATAACCTTACTTTTTAGATTAAGGACGCCGTTTATTTTAAACAAGACTTTAAAATATTAAAAGCACCCCCTAGACATGGCATTAATTTTTAACACTATTTACTTTGACTTTAAAGTTTTTGTTTACAGAATAGCTATTTGAGGAAGTGATTTTGAATAGCATTTTTTAACGCTTACATTACTTTTTAACACCCATTTGTTTATTTTAAATTTTAACGCCTGTTTTTATGGAATAGACGTGGAAAAGTGTTTAACAGTAGCTCTAACAATGTTTTCCTGAAAAATAAACAAAAGTAGAGTTAGACACTTTGTTAATTAGAACGTTATTTATTTTATTTAAATTGTATTAAATTGATTAAAATGATATGGATTTGTGTTAAATTAACTTAGAAATGTATAAGATATTTCATTTTAAATGTTTAATAAATTACAGTATCTTTAAGATAGATCTTTTTAAGAAGAAACAAAATGTTACACTATTTTTGACGCGCAATGTTTCCTCAGATAGTTAATTATCAGGTCTATTCTCTCAAAACAGACGTTAAAAAAATGCTATTTTCTAAACAAAGTTTTAACAGCGACGTTAACATGTTGCTTTTATTTCAAAGCTATCAAAATACTTTTTAGATTAAGGACGCCATTTTTATTTTAAACACGACGTTAAAATATTAAACGCACCTGACATTAATTTTTAACACTATTTACTAAA
>JAKCPI010000354.1:0-22059 GCA_023213315.1 Euborellia annulipes | reverse complement strand
TAAAAAGCATGATGTTACAATAAGTTTTTACTTTCTCTTACCTATGTATATATGTAATATATATATATAGAGAGAAAGTATTGGTTTCATGTCAAAAATTCGATGTCGAGATTTTGATGGATCTTCACGTTTGAGGTCCCCTGAATCCAAAAAAGTGGTTTTCACGACATGGTCTGTCTGTGGGTGGGTGGGTGGGTGGGTGTGTGTTTTTCAATTTTAAGCATGAAGGAATTGGCTATGAGGTTGAAATTTTATATTTAAGTTAAACACCCCCGGGACCGGAAAAATAGCTTTTAATCAAAATCGGCCAAAGAGTACTAGTACTTTACTGATGTACATTTTCAGTTTTTTTCGATTTTCTCAAAATTTGCTCCAACGATTTTTTTTTTAAATTCAAAAATCAATTATTATTTTTTTTAGATTCTCTTTAAAATGTATATTCTCATTTTGCAATTGAAATCTTCTGAAGACTACTTTACTCTTGTATTTCATAGGGAAGATACGAGAAATGGTTGCCATGGTAACAAAATATAAATATTTTCCCATACTTATAAATTTTACATCTTGAATTCAATTGTACCCTACTGTCGGAAACTAAATACATGTCGACACAAAAAATCAGTGTGACAAGCACAGAACATAACTTTCGATTACCGAAGGTAAGAGAAAGTTGTGTGCGTGCGCCAGTCACACCAGATTTTTTGAATTTATTTTAACTTAGATGGTATAAAATATTATTATTAAATCATTCCAAAATTATATATTAATATATAATACAATAATCAATCTCTGACTGTCGGAGCAAGTGCACAGAACTTGATAAAGGCTGCAGAATAAGCAGTCTGAAACGATTGTCTTAGGTATTACCATTTAAAAATAATTTAACCAACAAAATACTGATATAATGATGTTATTATGATTAATAAATTCAAACCAAAACTTTAATAAACACACAATATGCTTATTCCGGTTGCTCGTCGATATTTCAGTTTCTAGTTAAGACCTCTTCTTCAAGACCTGGTCGACAAGTTTATTAGTTATACAATCACTGAGTAGTTGTCAAAGATTACAACTAGTGGGAGTTATTTAGTAAAAGAATTTACAAAGTTTATTAATGTGCAGAAATATATATATAATAATTAAATGTAGCCCGGGCCCTGAGAACGGAGAAGAGCAACAATCCCCACAATTGTTGTGGTTAAGCGATAACAAGCTCGGCGAAACTCGGATGGGTGACTGCCATCTTGTGGACAGTTGCTAGGTAGCCATCGGTATACTCTAGTTAAAAATATATGGAATATAGTCAAACTCCTAAATGGCCTCAGTAGCCGAAAGAGCTAAAAAAAAAGTCGAAACTATTCCAAATGCCACTTTTTGATCGAAATAAACTTGCATTGATTCTTTTTTCTTTGAACTATCAAAATAATCTATTTTTTCACTTATTAATTAATAGTACTAATTACTTTTAAATATAACTCACAAATGTCCGTCTGTCTGTCACGTTCTATTTGACCAACTTTCCGAAATGAAATTTTTTCCCATTCTTAAGATCACCAAATCTCCAAATTGGGGAGCTCAAAAAATTCAAGAAAATCTAGAATTTTACTCTATTGAAAAACATTGATTTTTTTATCTCGTCTTAAGAAAAATCAAAAACAAATTAATTATAGATTAATATTACAAATATGCTGGCTCTCAGAGAAAGTCCCGATAACTGGTATAAAAAAAAATGCATTTCAAACCCCTCGTATTATTTTTATGCTTGAGGTCACTTGAATCGTCTTCTAATTCGTATGTGCAAGTTAAAGAAAGCTTAAATCTCACGAGGAGAGGGAGTAAGGTAGACATCCCGTCCTGTGGAAGATGGCTACGGCCAGAGGCCGGTTGGGTTTGAGGTGTGTGTCTTCGTGCACTTTCTGGGTTAAGCACCTCAGGTAAATAAACGGGGATCTCGATAGGAATTTCAAATAATAATAATGAATAAAAGCTCGTTAATTCGTACTGTTCTTCATAAGAGGGGTTAGGAGAGAGACAAGTTGGTCTCGTTCAGTGGCGTATTCAGGGGGGGGGGCCCGGGGGGGCCGGGCCCCCCTAAGCCTTCTCCAAAACAAAAAATACCTATTGTTTTCCCTAATGATTTTTTTTTTAAATAAATATTTTATTAACTCCTCATAAATTCTAAAATCTAACAAAAAACTTATAAATAATTGAAAAAAATCTCGAATATTTATGAATTTTGTATTAAAATTATTTTTATTTCAAGAAAAAAAATTTTTATTTGTTTTTATTTATAAGTATTATATTATCTAAAAAAATTTCTCCAGTTTAAGTTTCTTGGAGAAGGGGGGGGGGAGGTCCATCAAAATTTTTGGGCCCCCCAAAAGCAGAAAATCCTGGCACGCTACTGGTCTCGTTCATTCGTAATCTTTTCACTGAAAAGAAATGAGGGAGGGGGTTGAGAGAGCTTCTATTACATTTTCTCTTTCCTTTCTACAATTCACTCTTCGCATTAATACGTTTTTTTAATTTTTACTCCCGATAATTATTAGTACCAAAGCGTCGATCCCGTGACGATTCGAATTATCGGGATTCTACTATAATGGATAACTGCTCAGAGAGGAGTGTGGTAATGATAGATCATTACAATTTTTTTTTTTTTTTTATATATTGATAACTAATAAAATTGTCGACTAGAAAAGGGTTTTTGACTAGGACCCGAGACAATTGGAATAAATAGGAGTTATTGATTTCAATTGCGCAAGGTCGGAGAAAGTTGTGTGCTGTGTCACACCAGATTTTTTGTGTTGTGATTATTATAATAATAATAAGATAATAAAATAATTCCAGGCTTTGTGTGCTTATTCAATAGAAAAGAAAGTGTTAAGTAATTTATTATCTACTCATTTTAATAATGTATTTATTTATTATTCAACTCTTTAAATTGAAGATTACAGGAAGTTTATGATTGGGAGGAAAGAAAGAATTTAAAAAAAAATATACAGCAATTTAAACTGTTCCGAAAAAACTGTTGGCGTATCTCAATTTCTATCATTTTTCAGGAGAGCTGTTTATATTTCGTGTTGTTAGTAGATACGCAAAACCAAAAAACCTAAATAATACGAAAAAAGCCCTCGGGGCATGGCGTAGAGGTTAGCGTGCTAACCTCATATACCAAACGTCGCGGGTTCGGACCCCAGGCAGTCCGATGATTTTATTTAAGCCAATTGGATACCAAATGGCTTAAATAAGAATGCCTGGACCCCATATATGTATATTTATTAATAACGGATATCGTAAAAAGTCTTATATGGCCTGAGTTGCCGAAAAGACTGTATGAATGTGTGTGTGCGTGTGAGTGTGAATGAGAAAAAAGTGTGAATGTTTAAAAAAAAAAAAAAAAAAAAAAAATACGAAAAAACATGGAAATACAGCAGGAGAGCTGATTTACTAAAAAAAGTTCATAGCAAATCGATTTTGTTTTTTATTATTGATTCCGATTCTTCTTTTCGGAAAATTAGGCCATTTAAGACTTTTTACGAAATCCGTTATTGATAATATACACATATTAGGGGTCCAGGCATTCTTATTTAAGCCATTTGGTATCCAAATGGCTTAAATAAAATCATCAGACTGCCTGGGATCCGAACCCTCGAACCTTGGTATACAAGGCAGGCGCGCTACCAACTACACCAACCCCGAGGGTCACAATTATTTAAAGCTTTACTTTCTCTTACATATATATATATATATATATATATATATATATTAGGGTCCGACCGAAACAAGATTTTCAACCGAAACCGAATATTCGGCCTCAACCTTAGTTTCGGCCGAAACCGTAACCGAAACCGAAACTTGTATTTCCTATAAAATTTTTTTTTTTCATTTTACCTTTTTTTCTTTTTGAATTTTTTTCCCTCCCGTGAAAATCATTTTACCTTTTTTTTAGGGAGACTAATTTTTTCTCCCTCCAAGTGCAAATTATTTGACCTTTTTTTTTTTTGCATGCGAGTCTCATCCCATTTTTTCAGACTCTGGTTTCGGCCGGCCGAAACCGAAACTACGGCCGAAACCATGATTTTTGGCCGAAACTGGCCGAAACCGTAACCGAAACCGAATATTCGGTCGGTTCCTAATATATATATAGAGAGAGAGAGAGAAAGTATTGGATTCATATCAAAAATTGGATGTCGATATTTTAATGGATATAGCCTACATGTTTTGAGGTTCCCTAAGTCCAAAAAAGTGGTTTTCGCAAAATGGTCTGTCTGTCTGCGAACAAAATATCTCAAGACAGGAGAAGGAGCAGGTGCAGCCAACAAACAAAAGCCTCCTATTTGATACAATTTAATGAGACGTTTCAGGTGAATTTTATTTACCCATCTTCAGTCCTTCAAAATTGTTAAAACTCCCGGAGTTTGTCAATAGGGCAATATATGACACAGAATGATCATTCTCACTAAATAAATACGATGGCCCATATCGCCAGGACATATGATACATACATTTACATGTATTGACCAACTCCGGGACTTTTAACAATTGAATTGAAGGACTGACGATAGGTAAATAATATTCACCCGAAACGTCTCATTAAATTCTATTAAATCGGAGAGCTTTGTTTTTTGGCTGCACCTTCTCGTTTTCCTGTCTATAGAAAAACAGCCACTGACTTCATTGATAAAATCACTCAAGAACAAAAAGATGCTAGGAGGTTGAAATTTTATATTTAAGTAAGGCACACCCCTGAGGCGTGACAACGAAGCTTTTGAACAAAATCGGCCAAAGAGTACTAGTACTTTACTGATGCACTTTTCCGTTTTTTTTTCGATTTTCTCAAAATTCGCTCCAATTCTTTTGATTAAAATTCAAAAATCAATTATTTTTTTAGATGCTCTTTAAAATGTATATTCTCATTTTGCCATTGAAATCTTCTGAAGATCACTTTACTCCTGTACTAGGAAAGCTAAAAGAAATGGTTTCCATAGTAACTAAATATAAATATCTTCCCATGTTTATAAATTTCACATCTTGAATTCTAATATATCAGCGGAAACAAAACATATGTCGACACAAAAAAGCTGGTGTGATAAGCACAGAACACAACTTTCAATTACCGAAGGTTGTGCGACCAGTCACTCCAGATTTTTTTTCGTTCTTAAACTCCCTATGACAAAATAAAATACAATCCAGATTAACACGCAAAAAGGTCCGAGGCTAGCAGAAGGACCTTCATATTAATCCACAAGGCCGAGTGTCACACACACACACACATGCCAGTCTCACACCTTAAATAAGATTATTATATCATAATAATTGTTTATCTTATTTCAAATGGAATGTTTGCGAGTGAACAAAAAAAAAAAAAAAGATAAAATAACTCGAACATCAATTGGGAGAGAGAGAGATAATAGCGAGACAAATTCATAATAGAAATCGAAAATAGATTTAAAGTCTCTGAATGAATGAATATTAAAAGCGATTATACAATAACAATCGATGAGATAATAATAAAATATTTGTGTCATTTTTTTTTTTTTTTTTTTTGAATGAGAACAAAAAACAAAAGACAATTTTGTTAAATATTTATTGACAATGTTTCTGTTAGAAACAAGAGATTTGTTAAATTGGTTTGGTGGTGGTGTAATAAGGGGTGAAATAAGGGATTTGTGTCAATCAAAAATTAAAAGTCAAAGTTTGTTCCAATGAATGAAATAAAAGAATTATTTTATATAACTTCGCCCGCCTTCACCGGACCCCCCCCCCCTTCAGCTTAATCAAGTGCCGCAATTTTTGTGACAACTCGTTTAAGGTAATTAATAATAAAAATACATATTTGGTTTATTAATAAAATTACAAGGAAATCCATATGTTTTTATTTCTGGTGCACCGTGCATGCATCAATCCAAATCCCATTTTTTGGAGTGCAGGGGGCTTTTCATCTCTCTATTTCATTAAAAAATGGGCTGATCGCCAATTGGCGAACAATTGAGCCGATTCCAACTATATTCCCATCTCAAAAAATCTATATATAATAATAGCGGAATGTCCGTCCGTCTGTCACGCTGTTTGACCAACTTTCCGTTGAAATTTTGAAACGAAATTTTGCAGTCTTTTAGAGGACGTTGGTAAGAGTCCCGGAAAAATACTCGGATCCCGAAATTCTTAAATCTTTTTGAGTTATTAATTCCTAAAGTTGGGATTTCTTCCATATGAAATGTATAGAAAAATAATTTAGTATTCTTTGCAGTTGTGTATTCTATGAATGTAAACAAATCCTCAAGCAGAGATGTAAGTAAACAAATCCTCAAGCAGTAGTAATAATAATTTGCTCTCGGGGCTTGGTGTAGGGGTTAGCGTGCTAACCTCCTATACCAAAAGTCGCGGAGTTCGGACCCCAGGCAGTCCGATGATTTTATTTAAGGCATTTGCATACCAAATGACTTAAATAGAAATGCCTGGACCCCCAATAGATATATTAAACAAACGAGTATCGTTAAAAACCTTAAATGGCCTAAGTTGCCGAAAAGACTGTGTGAATTTGTGTGTGAATGTGAGTGTGAATGAGAAAAAAAGTGTGAGTGTTAAAAAAAAAAAATAATAATCTTTTCATAATTAAGAAGCTGGCGGAGGGATGAAGCCGAAGGCGGGCGTCGCGGCTAGTTTAATTAATATTTATAATAATTTCTAATATTTTTTTATTTTTGAGATTTAATTATTTAATTTTTTACTAATTAATTGACTTTAATTTTCCATAATAGCACCCAATGCTTTCCAATGAGAAAGTTATAGATTTTCAGAAACCTTTTTTGTACCTCCCACATTTGGGAATTTGGGAACCGTTATCTTATTCAACTTTTACAACTAACAAAGTACATATAATGATATGAATAGTAATTGATTTAATACAACTCCGTAAGGTGAAAATTATAACCAGTAACGTGGATTATACATACAAGTGACTAACGAGAATGAAGAACAAGAGTCCATGCAATCAAGCGGTCTTATATAGCCTTGGATTGTCTGGATTCTTATTAATCCAGATTCTTCTTCTATAAGAGTGCAAAATTTTATTTCGGAATTCCAAACAATGCCGGACCTATAGATAGATGGATACTCCGAAATTATATATGTATATAATACATAATAATGCCCGAGAAAAAGCTTCTATTCTGTCTTGTACCCGCATATTAAATCCTCCCTGTGACTTGTTAAGTCCGAATCAAGGCATTTGTTGAACATTAATATCTATATACGTACCTAAATAATTCCTGTCTGTCTGTCTCTGTTTGATCAACTTCCCGTTGAAATTTCCCAAAGTAGCAGAAAAAATTACTCAGGTCCCCAAATCCCCACATGGGGATGCTCAAAAAACTCTTTGAAATTAATAATTTTCCCATTTGTTCTTTCTGGAATTATGAAATCTTAATAAAGCCAATTAATTATAATAATAAAATAATTAAATCTCACAAATTAAAAATTGGTATAATTCCACAGATTTTATTTATTCTTTCACGTTATTTTTTACCTTTTTATTGAAATCGTTATCTACATTTCTGTAACGTGAAATAAATTACAATAACGAAATTTTTTTATTATTATTGAATAGAATGCAAAGGAAGTGAAGAGAAGAGAGAGAGAGAGAGAGAAAAGAAAAACTTCAAGTTGAAAGTAACACGTCCATATAAAAGGGGAATATGACTTTTTATTTCGAATACAAATTGAATAACAGGTTTAGCAGGTCGGTCATTCCGCCGGGGTCTCAACTCACATCGATCGGTCACGACACCAGCAATTAATTGAACACAAGTGGCTACAATTTAATATTACCGGATTAAAGGGAAGAAATAGAGAGAGAGAGGGGAAAAGGAAAAACATCATCCGGGAGGAGGGAAATAAATAAATAAATACAAATTCCAGAGATCATCAGTGAATCTCTTAATTTAATAGAGAAAGAAATAAAAAAAGAAGAAGACTTGTTTATTCATCTTCATTCACCAGTATTAAAATAAATAAAATTCTGGTGGGACTGGTCGCACAGCATTACTTTCAGTAATCGAAAGTTGTGTACTGTGCTTGTCACACCAGATTTTTTGTGTCGACATATACCTTTAGTTTCCGACAGTACGGTACATTCCGATTTTCAAGATGTAAAATTTTTAAGTATGTTTTTTTTTTTTTTTTTTTAACATTCACACTTTTTTTTCCCCATACACACTCGCACTTACACAGACATGAACACCGTTTTTTAGGCAACTCAGGCCATATAAGACTTTGACGATATCCGTTATTGATTAATATACAAATTGGGGGTCCAGGCATTTCTTATTTATGCCATTTGGTATACAAATGACATAAATAAAATTATCGGACTGTCTCGGATCCGAACCCGCGACCCCTGGTATAGAAGATCAGCACGCTACCAAGTACATTAAGCCCGAGGACACGTTTGAAACTGATTGACTCCGGGGCCAAATAAATATAATGTGTATCTATTGTTAAGTTTGTCACTAAATTATTTAATAAACCCTTATAGGTATAAAAAAGTTTAAGTCTAGATTTAGATGTGTATATTTTTGTTTGAATAAACAAAAATAAAAGAGCTTTTAAGAAGTGAAATATCCAGGGCTACATTATAAAGGGATAAAAACCCTTTGGGATTCTATTGTATTATATTAATAAATGAATGAGCTTCGACAAAAGAAAATATATACACTTAAAAAAAGAAACCTTTGCATTTGAGAGGGCGCGAGCCCCTCCTAAATGATTTAATTAATTTTTACAAAATCGGCTAAAACGTACTAGTACTTTACTGATGTGACTTTTTCAGTTTTTTTCGATTTTCTCAAAATTCCCTCTAATAAATTTGATTAAGATTCAAAAATCAATTATTATTAACATTCTCTTTAAAATGTATATTCTCATTTTGCCTTTGAAATTTTGTGAAGATCACTTTACTCTTGTCCTTCATAGGAAAGGTGTAAGAGAAATGGATGCCATGTTAATAAAATATAAATATTTTTCCATGTTTATAAATTTTATATCTGCCCTCGTGCTTGGTGTAATGACTAGCGTGCTGGCCTTGTATACCAAGGGTCGCGGGTTCGGATCCCAGGCAGTCCAATAATTTTATTTAAGCCATTTGGATACCAAATGTACGGGTATGGGAAAAAGTGTGAGTGCTAAAAAAAAAATTATATCTTGAATTATAAATATCGGCGGAATATATCTCGACACAAAAAAAAAATCTGATGGGACAAGAACAGAACACAACTTTCGATTACCGAAGGTAAGAGAAAGCTGTGAACTGTGCGACCAGTCATACCAGATTTTTTTTTAAGTGAACGATAAAATTTCAAAAAAAGATTCGACTAAAATATCTGAGATAGATCTTTGTTTTGTTTTGTTTTTTTTCTTTAAATAAAAATTCCCTTTCACATTCTCTAAGGAATTTGATTTAAAAAGATTACATCCCGAATATTAATTTATGAGCTTAAACGTTCCCCAACTTTAAAACAGGAGTTTTTTTTCTCCCCTCCCCCCCCCCCCTCGTTTGAACATAATTAGAATACTTTTCAAATTAAGTCTTTCACGGGTATTATGTTGGTGTGTGTGTGTGTGTCTGTACAGGTAGGAAAAGAGGAAATTCTCTGTTATTAATAACAACAGCCGATTAAAATAATAAATAATATCAAACTTTTAAAAATATTTATATTCTCTTGTTTTGAAATTCCCTTTTTATTTAATTATGAACAAAAAAAAAGTTTCCAATTGGAATTCCGTTAGAAAGGTTGATAACAAAAAAAAAAAATAAAATAAAAAAAACCTATGCTAGACAGGCGAAGAAAATATTTTTTTCCATTCCATTAGAGAGAGAAAGAGAGAGAATCAGACAGCAGATTCAGGTGTCATTTGTCAGGCCGAGTTGTGTGTGTTGAGTGTGGTATTTGGTGAGAAAAAAAAAACCAAGGAGCCCCGCCCTTTGGAATAGCAGTGAAGACATTGTGAATTTGTTTTTGAAATAATTAATACATTTTAAATATAACATAACCAAAAAACAATTATTCTTTGCAAAAAGGTGCACTTGGACTCTCCATAACGTTCTTTATAAGACTACACAATTTCGTTTCATGATTTCAACGTGAAGTTGGTCCAGGGGGCCTAAGCCCTGCTGGTAGGGCTGGACGGTAAACCGGTTTACCGGTAAAAACCGGTAAAAAATTTTTTTACCGAAAACGCGGTAACGAACCTCTAATTCGATAAAAACCGGTTTTTTTTCGAAAGTCGGTAAAAACCTATTTTTTCGGGCGGTAAAAAATTTTGGTTCGGCGAGAAAAAAAATGTTCCGCGGCGGCAAACAACAAATTGCGGTTCCGCGGCGGCAAAAAATTGGCGTCTCTAAAAAAAAGGTAAAATATTTTTTCCGGACGGGGAAAAATTTTGGTTCCGCGGAGAGGAAAAAATGTTTCGGCAAAAAATTGGCTCTCTAAAAAAAGGTAAAATATTTTTCCGGACGGGGAAAAATTTTGGTTCCGCGGGGAGGAAAAAATGTTTCGGCAAAAATTGGCTCTCTAAAAAAAAGGTAAAATATTTTTCCGGACGGGGAAAAATTTTGGTTCCGCGGAGAGGAAAAAATGTTTCGGCAAAAAATTGGCTCTCTAAAAAAAGGTAAAATATTTTTTCCGGACGGGGAAAAATTTTGGTTCCGCGGGAAAAAAAATGTTTCGGCAAAAAATTGGCGTCTCTAAAAAAAAGGTAAAATATTTTTCCGGCCTGGGAAAAATTTTGGTTCCGCAAAAAAAAAAATGTTCCGCGGCGGCAAACTTTGGTTCCGCCGGCGGTAAAAAATTTTACCGACTTTCGAGAAAAACCGGTTTTTTTTTTCATTATCGAGGTCGGTAATGAAAATCCATTACCGTCCAGCCCTACCTGCTGGCTAGTTTAATATTTAAATGTTATAAAATGAATAAATAATCTTTTTTTTATTATTAATAAAAAAATCTTCACTGTGTAGGGTGAATTAATTTCCCTTTTCTGCAATAATAGATAGGGAGGAAGAAGAAGGAATGAATGACAAAGGGTGCGGAGTGCTGACGTAAGCAGGTGTCGAGAGAAGCCTGTCTGTGTGTGGTCATGTCATGATCATGTCAAAGGGAATTGATACTCTCTCTTCTTCTTTTTCTTTCGTTGTATAATAATATTTGAAAATAATAAAGAAACAAAATTATTTAATCAGAAAGAACAAGTTTGAAATAATCATTGACCTTTTGCTTTCTTTCTTTCTTTCTTTCTTTTTTTTTCAATGAAACAATTCGTTTTATTTAAGGTAAAGAGTTAATTTAGTCTTTCAATAAACCTCTAATAAATATTCTATTCAAATTCATTTTCTATAGAATGGCGTGACAGTGAATTGAGCTCTTAAAAATAATTTATTGTTTCTAAAAAAAAAAAAAAAAAAAAAAAGAAGAAGAAGAATCTTTTAACGAATGAAATATGAAATGCTGTGACTACATGCACTTGACTCAATTTAACTTATGTTTTGTATTAACGTTGTTCGGACATTAAGGCACTTAAATGCTAATTTTTTTAATATGTTATTAATCACTATCACATACGTATAATAACGCTAGTCGACAAGGTTTTTTTCACAAGAAATCTGATAAGTGAACCTAGTACATTTTTTCATTCTGAATTCAGATATGTAGTTAGAATTTTTCCATCAGGCACAGTTTTAGAGATATAGAGCAAAATAGATTTTGATTGAAAATGGGCTCTAAAACGGCTTTTATTTAAAATACTCAAATTATTTTTTAACGCGACACCCCGTCAAATTATGCAGATAGTTAGAATACATGTAAATTTTAAGTTTCATTCCAATCGGAGGTCATTTAGACGTGCCGCAAACGGCTTAAAGTTTAGAAAAATCGAAATTTTCAAGATTTTTTTTGCTTTGGTCACCCCTAATACAATTTTAGAGATCCCTGAATGAAAAAAACATATATTTACGATATTCTATAGTTCTTTGGCTTTCTAAAAAGCATTAATTCGTAAATATCTGTTAATTATTAACGAAATTATTAATAAAAACGTGAGCAAAGAAAAAACACAAGTACACTCACTGGACGAAAAAAAAAATGGACTTCAATTGAATTAAAAAGCGAACCCTATCCACGAGAAGCTAATGTATCCTCTCTGAGCATCGGGTCACGGGCCCTAACTTTATTACATACAAGTTGGAAGGCGCGGCTTCGCCGCGCCGTTCCCAACTTGGCCCTGGCGGGCGGCGTCTCGGGACGTGATCAGTAGTTTTTCCCCTTAATTTTAAAGCCCATATGATTTCTGCCCAAATGAAAATACACTGAATCAAGTTTAAAATAATTGAATATTCGCCCTGCCCGGCCTGTGGGTTTTGAAGACCATGAAAAAATTATGCGCGGGTAGCAAGTCTAAATTTCACTTTAATAAACTGATTAGGAGGACGGGCATGCAAATGAAATTGAACGGGCAAGGCCCTATTAAAAAATAAAGGGTCGGACTAAGCCGAGCGCACAACTTTGCCCACCCACTATTCAAGAAAAGAATATATTGCCCTCCCTCCCTAGAGCCCCCTAATGGTCCGATGGTATACATATTATATATCATTTTACTCAGAAGAAATTCTAGTTTCTGAATATTTCTGAATATATAAAAAAATTATAGGTTATGTAAGAAAAAAATATTTTCGCCCCCCCTAGAGCTCCCCCTAATGGTCCGATGTTATACATATTATATATCATTTTACTCGGGAGGAAGTCTTGTTTCTGAATTTATAAAAAAAAGTATAGGTTATGTAAGAAAAAATATTTGCCCCCCCCCCTCTAATGGTCCGATGTTTAGCAAAAGCTTTTCACTTCTTGGCCTCTACCCCTAGTTTATGGGTGCAAAATTTCAAAACAATTGGATGAATAGTTTTTGAGTTTTCGTTGACGAAAAAATTTACCACAGACACACACCCCAGACATCATTCCAAAAACTACTTAAATGGATTCAGGGGACCTCAAAACGAATTTTGGCAGCTTCAGAAAAATTTCGATTTTTTTACGATTACATTAACTTTACCTCAACCTACGGTTGATGGGCAAAGTTAAAAATAAACAATTTTAAAATATTTCTTTTTTCTGACATCTGAAAAAGTTTATTATTTATTATAAATTTAAATATGTAAAAAAAATTAAATATTTTTAAATAATTTTTTTTTTTATTTGATGTATTATTTAAAACTTTTTATTAAATAAAAGAAATTTTATACAATGTATGATTCAGGGGTATCATACATCGTCAAAGTCTTAAATGGCCTAAGTTGCCGAAAAGACTGTGAGAATGTGAGTGTGAATGAGAAAAAAGTGTGAATGTTTAAAAAAAAAAAAAAAAAATTCCTGACATTCATTCATTCATTCACTAAATTTTCGTCGGTACGGGAGGGTTTGAAAAATTTCCGGGTCTGAAGAATGGTAAAAATACCCGGCGCTAAGTAAAAAAAAAATAAGAATATGAGCCAAATGAAATGTTGTGGTCATGGAAGGCTCTATGAGGGAATGAATTGAAATTGATTTTTTTGCTATGTTTTGAAGATATCTAAAGAAAAAATTGAAATAATCTATAATTTCGTTCATTTTAGATATTAAGCCATGCCTGAGAATACTGCAATGTGGATCATTCAGAGCAATCAAACAAAAAAAAAATTTCTTACATTTTAGAAGTGGTTTTAAATACCCTAAACAATGTCTGAATTAAATGAAATGGTATTCATTTTTTACAAAATTTAATCTAAAATGTGAAAACCTTTGGATATCCAAGATATCTTTTACCATTAAAAAGATATAGCTAAAATTGTATAGAAATATCTCGGAAAAAAAATATCTACTTAAAAGTTTGTCTCGTGATTGACGAATAGATAGTATACTAAACCATGTCTGAGAATGCTGTAATGTGTCTCATTTGTTTCCAAATTTAATCTAGAATAATACAAAATTATGAGATTGAAGATATCTCTTACCATTCAAAAAATATAGGCGAAAATTGAAAGAAACTCTTCAAACAAACAAACAAAAAATAAAAATTTCTTTCATTTTTAGAAAAAGTTTAAAGAACTTAAATAGAGGCTTATCAGGTCCAAACTGGGCTCGTTTTAAAGGAAATTTAATGTAGATTATAAAAAGTAAATCATATCTAACACATTGATAATCGTTTAAAAAATATGGCCATGAATATGAAAAAAATTAATAAAAAAAAATTTTGTATCACACGCCAAAAGTTGCCCAGCCGCTAAACAATGCCTTAGAATAGTGCAAAGGGTCTCATTGTTTTCCAAATTTAATGTAGAAAAATACAAAATTATGAGATTGAAGATATCTCTTATCATTCAAAAAATATAGCCAAAAATGTAAAAAAATAATCGGCTAAAAATGAGTTTTTTATAATTTAAAAAAAGGGGGTATAACTTTTTCATGATTTTGGATTTTTCTAGTCGTCAGCAGATGGTACTGAATCAAATAAAAAAAACCGCAATTGTCTAGCTTGTCTAAAGACACAGATGTTTAAAAACCATCTCAAAAAATGAAAATTTTCGTGTTATTTTTTTTCACACTTGAAAATTAAATAGAAAGGGTTGATGAAAAAAAATGAAATTTACCTGACTTAAAGTATAGGATGTGAGGAACATTTCGCAAAAAAAATTATTGAAATTGGACAATAAATACTGAAGCAAAAAAACAATGAAAATGAACTGAAGCCGCGGCAAAATCATCAAAAATGAGGTTCTTTTTGCACGAATTATTTATATGTGTAAACAAACCTCAAAAATAGTTAAAAGAGGTTTGTCATTTTCAAAATTTAATGCAGATTATTGACTAATTCAGATATTGAAGATATCTTTAACCGTTTAGAAGATATGAGTGAAAAAATGAAAAAATATCGTGAAATTTTTGAAAAAACATCGAAAAAAATGAGTTTTTCCCCTCTTAAAAAAAAGTGGTACAACTTTTTTAAGATTTTGGATTTTTCTATTTGGTTTTAGAGGATTCTGAATCGAATGCAAAAAACCCCATATCTCTAGGTGGTCTAGAAGTACCTTAATCAAAAAACGTCTTTTCAGCTTTATTATAATATAGATTATTAAAAAAAATATTTTTGAATCTCATATCTTTCTTTATCAGGGGCGTATTTATGGGGGGGGGGGCGGGAGGGCCCGGCCCCCCCCCCGGAGTTTCCCAAATACATATACATATATCAGGAATATACAGACATCAGCGCAACAAATTTTTTTCCGCAGGATGGACAACTTTGGTTCCGCAATAGAAAAAATGTTCCGCAAAAAATTTCGTGTGAAAATAAATAGTTTCTTAAAAAAAAAATTTTTCCGCAGAAGAATTTTTTGAGGTTCGAGGCCCCGAGAAAAATTTCTATATACGCCCCTGTTCTTTATACTTCTAAAGAACAAGAGGTCCATTTTTTCGTCCAGTGAATGTACTTAGGTGTCTAAATTAATTTGCAATACCCATTGTAATATCATTATAACTAAAATACAATAGCAAGATCAACATAAACAGCTGTTATATGCCATGTTGCCATATCTATAATACTTTCTAATTAATATTTTTGAGCCTCTCCACTCAACAATAATAGGAATTTTAAAGTGTTTTTTTTTTTTTAAACATTCACACTTTTTTCTCATTCACACTCACACTCACACCACACATTCACACAGTCTTTTCGGCAACTTAGGCCATTTAAGACTTTGACGATAACCGTTGTAGAGAATATATCTATTGTGGGGTTCAGGCATTTCTATTTAAGCCATCTGGTATCCAAATGGCTTAAATAAAATCTTCGGACTGCCTGGGTCCGAACCCGCGACGTTTGGTATAGGAGGTAGGCACGCTACCTACTTCGCCACACCCGGGAGCAATTTTAAAGTTAAAGAGATAGACTTTTTTATTTAGTATATCGTCGCTGATTCCCCAAAACCTGCTATCTGATAAAAAGTTGTTCAAAAACTATTTGAAAAATTAGGTGTCCGCCGGCCATACTTAAAAATAAGTAAGTCACGTGACTCTGACCAGTGCAGCAACTTTGCATAAAATAAAACCCGTTTCACGCTTTCACTTACATTTTCACGGTATTTTTTTCTCTCAAATCGCCCGCCCATTGAATCTAAACTGATTTTTGTAATATTATAAATAAAATACAACTGAACGCTATTCAGCAAGATCAACACAAACAGCTGTTAAATGTGATGTTGCCAGATCTATGAAAAAAAATACAAGTACACTTTGGCCGATTTTGTTCTAAACCTTCGAGTTATTAAAAATTACTCCCCCCCCCACCTAAATCCTCCACATAACAAATAGATTGCCTAAGCAGTTGAAGTTTTAAAATTTCATTAGCCTCTCTGATTTCATAAACAAAATGTAAATACGTATTTCTAAAATTTCATCTACACTATTACTTTTATGTTATTTACAAAGCTTTAAAAAAAAACATATCTTTTCTTTCTTTATATCTTAGAACAAGATTCCAAATGTCATACATACGTAGAAAATGAATGTTTTGAGAGTGAATGAGTTTTGCAATAATAAACATTTTTTTTTTCTATTTAAATTTCTATCAAGATTATTATCAAAAAATAATAAAATCAATTTATATTTTGACATGAAAGAAAAAAAATTTGCCGACAAACCGATAGATAAGTAAACTCGAAATTGATATTATGGAAATTTTTATTTTTGTATTAATATTTTTTTAAAATATAAATAAATACTGTACAACGTTTTTACTGTTTATTCTTAGCGACGGGCCGGGCCTGTTCTTTTCCTTCCCGTGAAAACCCATGAACCGCCGACCCCGCACCGCGGGTAAGAATAATAAGAAGAGTTTCTACTGTTTATTCTGCAGTCGTTTTCAAATACTGTACATTTGTCCGATTAAAGTGAACTAACCTCTAAGGAACAGTTAGTGTATTTTGTACAGGGCCGCATCAAGAAAAATATGCGCCCGGGGCAAAGATTATAATTTTCGCCCCCCTACCAAAAAAATTTATATATTGCCTGATGATGGTCAAATAAATTTCGACCGAAACGTCGCGAATATCTGGAAGTTTCATTATTTCGGAGACGCTCCTTCCTGGCTGGTACCTCCTGCCATTCTTCTAAGATTTATATATTTATGCCGCCTCCAAATTCTGGCGCCCCTGGACCAATTTCTACGCCCCCCCCCCTAGAAAGGGCGCTGTTATCGGACGAGTCTAAATAAATAATACATAGTAAAAAAAATATTTAATATCATTTTTAGACGCTGCCAGCGCCTTTTCTTCAACTCCGAATATAATTTAATATGAATATTTTTTAAACAATACTTCCTCTCTCTATATATTTCATATATGGATAAGAGAAAGTAAAAAGAAAAGAAAAAATAATTATTTTCTTTTTTTAAATAATATAGAAAGAGATAGAGAGAAAAATAATCTCTAGAGCCGGTAGGGTGGTAGGGGGGGTGGACCGTGTCCTCGCCTTCCTCCCCCGGCACTCAGGCGCTGTAACGCTTTTTTGTTACGATGCGTTTTCTGCCAATTCACTCCATTGAAATCCTTTATGGTTGGTGCGTGCCCGTCTATTTGAAATTTCAAAAATATTCGGGTTCCCAAATCCCCATATGGGAGGCTCAATAAAGTTATCCCATTGGAAAGCATTGGGTTCTCATAATGAAAAAAATTTAACCAATTTTTTCAAATTAATTTTCGAGATCTACATATATATTAATTAAATTGACTTTGCAGCTTCTTCGCCGTAGACGGATGGTTAGTCAAAAAAATTATAAAAACATTGTTTCTATTTTAAATTTAGTTATTATTGGTCAACTGCCTTGTACAAGTATCAGTTTCGATGCAATTATAGGTCCTGAGGATGATGAATGCATCGAAACTGATGCTTCTACAAGGCAGTTGACTAATAATAACTAAATTTAAAATAGAAACAATGTTTTTATAATTTTTTGACCAATATCCGTCTACGGCGAAAAGCTGCAAAGTCAATTTAATTGATATAAATCTCGCCTGAATCAGCACATGAATATATATTAATATTCAATTCGATATCATAGATATATTTAACAAATTTGTGAGAAAACACTCTCGGGAATCGAACCCAGAATCTCCAACCTTTCCGGAACATAAGTAGTGTGCTGCGACCCTTTATACCAGTTCTATTACAATAGTTTTGGAACGATTTTTTGATCTTAAACCATCTTAAACCATGTATTTCCATTAAAATCACGACATAATCACAATAACATAACTTAAATACCCATTTGAATATTGTCGATGGATTCTGACATAAAGGCAGTCTAAAAAAAAAAAAATAAAAGAAGAATGTTGCTGGCTGGAACCGCAGTTGCCAGCCAGCCAGCCTGCTTTGGATTACCTGCTTCTCTCTCTCTCTCTCTCTACTGTTCAATTCAGATTCAAGACATTTAAAATTTAAAGCAACCAAGCAAAGAAGAAAATTCACTCTCTGAGATTATTTAGAAAAAGTTCGCTTGCTTCTCAGATTCCTTCCTTTTCTCTAATTTATAATTATCACGAAATATTTCCAAGATTCTGAAAAGGTTCACCTTGAAAATTAACGTGTTGTTATTTTTATGTATTTATTATATAACAAACAGTGAAATTAAAATTATTCCAGATTGCAAATAAATGGGAGAACATTTCTATTTATCTCTACTCCCTTAGGGGGGGGGGGTTATATACCGTAAATATATAGTTTCGTAGTGCATGTCCGTCTACTCTAGTTGGAATTAAAATTCCGCATTCTTATACCACATGAAGAGTTGAGGAAAAATACCCAAATGGGGAGGCTCAAAAATTGCTGAATTTTCCCACAAGAAAGCAATTAGTTTTAACTCTCCTAAGAAAACTAAAGTCAATTAATTATAATAATTAAATCTCTCAAATTAAATATAATAAAAATTGTTATATAATTAAATTTTTCATTTTTTCTTCTTATTTTCATTTTCTTCTCAAAACAATTGGAAAATTTCGGCAGGCGATTAAAGGCGAGTTGAGGCACATTTGGTTTGGCAACTCCTCCTAAAGTGAGGAAAGCAGGTGAAGGGGCTAGTTTATAATAAATTACTCTTTAATTTTATTGTTATAATAACATCAGAATATTAATTTTTTACTTTCTCTTACCTATGTATAGGGATACGGTATCGAAAAAAAGTATCGATACTTGTACTTGGTATCGTATCGAAAGGAAAGTATCGATACCAGAAAGTATCGGATGAAAGGTATCGATACCAGTAGGTATCGAGTATTTTTTGATGAATGAGTATTTTTCCTTTTTTTAAGTTTTTCGGCATCTTAGGCTCCTGACGTCGTTCAAAGGGCTAAACGGAAGATCAATGGGGTATACTGGTATGCCATTTTCCCAAAGTAATGAGCATCAGGGGGGGGGGGGCTTTCTCAACCAAAATACGGATTTCGCCAAAATAAAAGTCCGTCCATTTTCACTGATCGACAAAAATGAACTTTTTTTTCTTTCACAAAAACAAAGATAAAGATAGGAGATTCTAGAAATATTTTTCATAAATTCAAATATCATTTCAGTTTTTCCCCATCAGATTTTTTTTAAGTCGACTCCGCTTAAAAATATGCAGATAGTTTTAATACATATAAAGTTTCACCCCAATAATTTAGACGTGCCGTAAACGGCTCAAAATTTAGAAAAATCGAGTTTTTTAAGTTTAAAAAAAATCTTGAAAATTCAAAATAAGACCCGTTTTAGAGCACATTTTCTATTAAAATTTTCTTTTCTCTATATATCTAAAACTGTGCCTGATGGAAAAATTCTAATTACATATCTGAATTCACTATAAAAAAAAGTACTAAATTCACTAATCAGATTTCTTGTGAATTAAACCTTATCGACAAGTGTTATTATTTAGTTTATAATTTGGCTTTTCTATTTAATATTTTCGCACTTTTAAATTTAGTGAATATAGTTTGCAATCATACAAAAAAAAAAAAAAAAAAATTAATTAGACATGTTATTAAATTGAAGGGTTTTTATTAAATTGTATCAAATTTTCCATTATTAATAAATAATTATTAGGAATATGATGAAATAAAGTCTATCCCACAAATATCGACCTTCTGTTATATATCAACGAGAGAAAAAAAATATAAAAGAATATACTATATTCTTTGGTAGAATGGCAATTAAAATATTTGTACAACGTTTAAAGTCTGTCTATATGACCTAAGATGCCGAAAAAACTTAAAAAAAAAATTATATTTGAATGAGTACTTTTCATTCGATACCGGCAATCAAGTACTCATATGAGTAAAGTATCGAAAAGAAAAGTATCGAGTAAAAAAAGTACTAGTATCGAAACAAAAGTATCGATACCAGGAAGTATCGATACTTTTTTTCGTGTCCCTACCTATGTATATATGTAATATATATATAGAGAGAAAGTATTGGTTTCATGTCAAAAATTCGATGTCGAGATTTTGATGGATCTTCACGTTTTGAGGTCCCCTGAATCCAAAAAAGTGGTTTTCGCGACATGGTCTGTCTGTGTGTGGGTGGGTGTGTGTCAAATTTTAAGCATGAAGGAATTGAGCTATGAGGCTGAAATTTTATATTTAAGTTAAACACCCCCGGGACCGGAAAAAATAAGCTTTTAATCAAAATCGGCCAAAGAGTACCTAGTACTTTACTGATGTACTTTTTCAGTTTTTTTCGATTTTCTCAAAATTCGCTCTAACGATTTTGATTAAAATTCAAAAATCAATTATTTTTTAGATGCTCTATCAAATGTATATTCTCGTTTTGCCCTCAAAATTGTTTGAAGCACACTTTACTCTTGTATTTCATAGGAAAGATAGGAGAAATGGTTGCCATGGTAACAAAAAAATATAAATATTTTCCCATACTTATAAATTTTACATCTGAATTCAAATATTCCCTACTGCCGGGAACTAAATACATGTCGACTTCGCAAAATCTGGTGTGACAAGCACAGAGAACACAACTTTCGATTACCGAAGGTAAGAGAAAGTTGTGTGCTATGCCCGTCCACCAGATTTTTTAAATAAAAATTAGCCACTGGTTTCGAACATCTTTTTCTGACCTCTTCATGTGAGTCTTCTTTAAATATATAGTATAGCGGGCTGTCCGTATGTCCGTCCACCCGTGTATGCATCTCTGTTTGACCAACTTCCCGCTAGAATTTTGAAACGAAATTTTACAATCTTATAGAGAACATTATGGAGAGTTCAGGAAAATACTCAGATTCTAAATTTTCAAAGAAGCGCAAATAATTCAGAAAATCTAGAATTTGCTCAATAATAAATAAATAATTAAATCTCTCAAATGAAAAATAATAAAAATTGTTTTATAATTAAATGTAGGCCTAGATTATTAAGAGGGCTCGCTGGTGTAGTGAGCTAGGGTGTCAGCTTCTGCAAAGAAGATCCATGTTCAAATCATGGCATTACTTAGTTTTTCATTAAATAAAAATATTTGTTAATGTAAACAAAATCCTCAAGCAAGCTTTGGATTGGAATATAGGATCTTTCACAATAACCCTCAGGCAACTCTAAGAGGAGAGGGAGTTGCTGTGGCATCCCGTCCTGTGGAAGGGACGTAAGAAGGTTCCCTCTCAGTGATGCATTCTTCGAAAGGAGTAGGCTACACGCCAGGTGCTGAGAGTCCCTCCTCCAAACCAGGACATCCTCCATAGCATAGAGGTTGGATATAAGGAGCCGGTTGGAACCAGAAATAAGGATTAGTTCACTAGCTAGAGACGAGAGCAGGAGGAGGAGCTAGAGATAGAAAATGATGTAACTTCACGGGGTGCCGGTAGATGGCTACGGCCAGAGGCCGGTTGGGTTTGAGTGTGTGTCTCCGTACACGTAAGCACCTCGGGTAAATAAACGGGGATCCCGATAGGAATTTCAATAATAATAAAAAAAAGATTATTAAATAACTTTGTCCCACTTTCTGGTTCTCATTCAATCAT